>VZRJ01008186.1:4222199-4403673 GCA_013397565.1 Ptilonorhynchus violaceus | reverse complement strand
TCCCGGGGCGGGGAGAGCGCGGCGGAGCCGAGCGGGTGCGAGGGCATCTGAGATGCCCCAGCGGAGACGCTCGCGCTGGGAGACGCACTTGGGCAGACGTAGCCTCTCCCGAGGCGCGGAGAGAGACCAGCTGCTCTCCTCGTTCCTGGGTTGTCTCAGGAATCACGGTTGCTGCCCAGAACCGGTGCGCAGCCGAGCGACGGACGGTAAAGCGCGAGAAGGAGTAGGAATTCCCGCACTGCTCGCATTTTCGTGTTCTGCGAAATGGTGTCCTTGGTTTTTAGCTAAAATTGCCTCCCTGCTCAGGCAAAGGCTTGGGTAAGGAGGAATGCTGGCAACAACGGGCCGCTTCTGAATCGTCCCCGCGTTGGGGGGCAGGATTTGCAATTGTGGGATGGTGCTGGGAAAATAAGTTTGTCCTTGAAAAGAGTGCCGAAACTGAGCTTTGAGTAAGGTTTTTTTTAGGGAGAAAACCACCATTTAAATGTTGCCTGCAAACTGAATGGGGGATATGCCTGCTGGGAAAAAAACCCAAAGCCAACAAACACCAAAAAAAAAACCACCGAGTACAACAAACCCCAAACCTTTACAAATGACATGTGAGATAAGTATCTCTGTTAGTGATTACATCAGCCAAGTAAGACTTTGCACAGCTGGAGGTGAAACTGCTGTATTCTCATGACTTTTCCTTTATGAATAATGTGAGCAGGCCTTTACATTGACTGCTAGCCACTGTCTGGATTACTTGCACTGTTAAAATGCCTGGTTATACCAAAATACTGTTTGTTTGTTTGTTTTCCAGAGGATTAGGATATTATCTGATGTTAAGATTTATATGGACCTAAAAATGCATTGACTTTAAGTATCTTGAGATTCTATAAGGAAGAGGGCTGCAAATCAGTGAGTTGAGATTATTGCAAGGGATTTGCAGTGCTTTCTTTGTTTGCTCTGAATTTAGTGATATTTCTGATAAGATGATTGAGTTAATATTGAATTGTTGCATCAAAGTAAAATGTTTAGCAACTGTGCAACTTAACACATACCTTTTCATGAAAGGTAACTCCTCCAGCTGGTGCTATATGGCTTTTTTTTTTTTTAGTTGATAGTATTTGAGTCTGAAGCGGTGATTTACTATACTGTATCTTCCAAGTGTGTGTGTATTGCTTATTCATAGGTGCTTAGTGAGTCTTTAACATTTTTTAATTAAGAAATTAAAGACCTCTAAGTAATTTTTTCTTAAATAGACTAGAACTATACAAGCTAGAACTGCCACTGAGGTTTGAAAGTATTCTTTGGCATATAAAGATGTTTAAGCCATTAATTTGGTTAATTAATTAATCAGGACCAAAAATCAGCTATTGTCTGTTTTTGCAGCCCTTGAAAATTTAACTGATAGTCTATCTTCTGGACTTGGCAGATATTTCCAGTTTCTTGCTGCTTCTGCTCCTCACAGTTTTCCCCAGCAGTTTCAGTTTAATTTGACAGGACTCTGTCAGGTTACTGCAGTTGATTAGCACAGGGAAATTAAACCGTTCTGATAATTCCACCTGGCCCTTGCAAAAGCTGACAGCACTTTCAGTCATGAGCACAGCAATAGCTCTGAGTAGAGTGATCCCCAAGTCAGGACTGGGTGGTAATAGTGGATGAGAAGCAGCTGAGAGACTTGCAGAGTTTTCTTGTCAAGGTACAGTCATTGCATCTGTAAAACCTTCCCTTCTTTTTACTTTTTTAGCTTACAGTGTAGTCTTGTGCCTATTTGATGGGCAGGCTCTCAAGCAACTACAAATAGGATTATTCAGGCTTTTCTTAATGTTATATCTCCTTTAAGAATATTGTGCTACAATTTCAGGACTTTTATAAAAACTGACTTGATTGTTTTGTTTTCAGTTTGTCTGAAGATAAGCTCTATCAAACATTTCCTGTCTGTGATCTTGTCTTGTGATAGAAAATCCTGTTGATAACGGGAAAAAAGTGGCAATTTAAGGGATTTGTGCTTTTCTTAGCATCTTGAGGGAAAAAAACCCCCAGACTATGAGAGCTTGTTATTTTTCTGTTTGTTTTCTACAGATGTCTCATTTCACAAGTGAAGATGAAGCTCTACTACAGTCTATGCTCAGACAGTTGCTGCAGAGTGTGAAGGAAAAAATCACTGGAGCCCCATCAGTAGAATGTGCAGAAGAGATTCTCTTGCATTTGGAGGAAACAGATGAGAATTTTCACAAGTAAAAATATTTTTGCTATTTTTAGTCTTTTGGAGAATGGAATATGTGGTAAACTGTATTATTCTTGGGAAATGTCTACATTTTATATTGCTTTGTAAATGTATATGTATTTTTATATATATAGATATTCCTGTCACTAATCAACTCTCAGGTGATGCTAATTTGAAGAATAAAGTTAGCGTTGCCATTTTCTTGGTTTGCTTTTCTTCCCTTCACTCTTGTTAGTATATTTTACTACAATAGTAATTCATGAACCATTTGTGAGAGGGGAATTTACAAAGCTACTTAACAGTCAAGTCTGATGCATATGCACGTATAATATACTAAATGCACATATGAAGAGGAGCTAGAAGAAATCCTCACTGACGGCTTTCACTGTTTTTGACACCTGCTAGACAAAGTATTTTTTTTCAAAGTAAGGTACAGTTTCAGAGGACCATTTGGCTTCCATATTTGATTGTTCTGTCTGGTCTATATTACTGAACATGTCTAAATTATCAGGTAGCCATTCTTTTAATTTAGGTTTTAAATAAAGCAGAAAAGTATACCCATGACACTTCTATTATATCAGACTTGGCAGGGTGACCTCACTTACATGGAATCTAGATTTCTGGATCCTACACTCCTCTTTTCTTTCCGTGATGTTGTAACTTGATTTTTTTTTTTACTACATGGGAGATTTTTAATATGCCTTTTAAGACTAGCCAAGGGAAGTTGGCTAGTTGACTAGCCATTTCATCAGGCTGAAATGACCTTGAAGACATTTTAATAAGGAACAGAGCTCTTTGACCTGACTTCTGAGAAGGCTGGTGCCCTGTCATTTTTTTTCTGAAGTGACACTATTTGCATTATCTTAAATTTACCTAGGTTTTAGCATTGCTTTGTCAGTGGCAGAAGTTAGGTAAAAGTAAATAAGTGAGATAGATCTAGGGTTTGTCTAAATATTCACTGTAATTTTAAAACTTTGAAGCTTGCCTGTGTTCTGAAGATTCTTTAAAAGGTATTTTAGCTCAGTTTTAATGTTTACTACAAATTGTGTTGGATAACACTTTTGTTGGCACTCTTGTGAATTTTGAGTACTTGTGACCCATGGCAGTCCAGATTGGTTTTCCTGGAAGGTTGTGAGGCCATTAAGAAACCTTCTTAGTCCATCCATCCAGGTTGCAAGCTCCATTACTAGTAGTGCGTGCTTTTGGACTGCCCAATGCTCTAGTTCAGCTCAGCAATTTAATCCACACTGTTTCTGCCTTATGCTTATTTTGACTGAGTAATTTTACCTGATTTTGGGGCCTTACTTTATCCTTTGTTCCCACTTTGATGTGGAAAAGACAGAAATGCAGGATCCTTAGAAAGCTAATAAAAAGGAAAATTGAATTAAGTACAAAACTTAAGTGCAGTAGTGGACATCAGAATTTTAAACTATATAGGTAGCATGCTTTATGTTATATTAGAGGTGTTCTTAACACCACCCCAACCCTGCTTCCTCTGTAATCCCTACCAGATCAGTCTGAGTTGATTCAGCTAGTGAAGTAGTATTGTCATTGCTGAAACACTTAATTGTTACAAAACGTTTCTAAGGTGGAAGAAAGATGCAGAAGATGAAGACTATGATGTCAGACATAAAAGTAGTAGTGTGACGAGTGATATGGTTGCTGTATATTTCGGAGTGAAGCAGTCACTGCAAAAACATATACCCTGGAAATGTTGCCATTATAAAATAAAGGAGAGAAAGTTTCATGCAAGCTTTCATGCAGTGGAGAGTTGTATGTAATTTTACAAATGAAAACACAAATAAACATGTTTTGCATCTTTCCTGAGATGTATTTCTGTTACTTTAGTTGAGAACAAGAATGGAAAGGTAGGGGAAAATGAAAATACTGATGTACCTGATGAAACCTGAGATAAGCAATCCAGTGAGGAAGTATGTATCATGATACTTACAATTTTTTGCACTCTTTTTTTTTTTTTGAAGTATCTTGAAGTAGTTTGGTAGGGTTTTTTTGGGCTGATGGTTTGATGTTTTTTAGTATTCAAGGAAGGCAAAACATGCTGCCTGTTGTTGCAGTTGCATTATTTATATTTGCATTTTACAGCTTTAGATTCTGTACTCACATAGTGAATTGAATTTTTTGGTTTTGTTTGAATTTTGCTCTCTTCATAGTTATCCAAATTAACATGAAGTAATTGTATATCTACATTTGATACAATGAGAATATAATTATGTGTCTACTGTTAATGTGTGGTTACTTTTTTACATTTGTTTGCCTTGCCCTTTATGCAAGTCAGAAAACAACCCGAAAAGCAAAGTTGATTTATTCTCAGCACTACTCTTTAGCAATTTTTGTAGCTAATACAAAGTTAGAGGACCCAGGGAGAGTCTTCAGTTTGAAATCTCCCTCTGATTATTCTTTTCTATTACAAAGTTTCTGTATCTGATCATAAGACTGCAAAGTGCTAAATCCTTACATTTAAAGTGTTTGTGTAATCACAGCTATTTTGTCAGTTTGACTGAGATGTTCTGCATACTGTACTGACACATAGAATTTCATAAGCCATAGGTATGCTCTAATTTATGAAATGTGTTTTCTGTGTTTCTTCTAATTTTGTGTGTATAATGCATAAATAATAATAGCAGACAGATATATCATAAGGCACTGCTATGTTCAGGGTGCTCCAAGGAATGTTTCTTTTGGAATTTTAAATTTGAATTTTCTTGATACTCCTATGTTTTTTGCCTACCGAACCTTAACCTTATGTTTGAGTGGATTTTCACTTTTAGAAGAAGCACAAAGTGAATTTAGAAACTATTTGGTATTGTTCCTTCCTACGCTATTCTGATAATTACCATGTTGAAGAAAATCAAACTGTAATTTTACACTGTTGAGGTTTATTTTCATGTAAGTCATAAACTCTTACCTCAGAGTAACAGATCTACTGGGAGAGAAGGTAGTGATTGTTGATATAATGTTGAAAATCTTTCATGGTGAAGTCAAGGAAATGTTACATTTTAGTTTTGTATATTTTTTGCAGCTATGAGTTTGTGAAATACCTTAGACAATATATAAAAAATACCGTGGGACCTGTGATTGAAGAAGAAACAGAAAAATGTACTTCTGCTCAAAATCAGGGTGAGATATCTGGCTATGACACACTTGTCCAACATCTTACTAAGAAGACCCGTGAATCAAAAGAGTGAGTATATACACATAATTGACATATCTGTTTCTTCTTTGTCTTAGTCTTCTTTTCTCTTTTCCATTACATGTTTTGAAAAAATAAGATCTGAATCTGTAACAAAAATCAGTGCTAAGCATTCAGATATTCCCACCCTACATTGCAATTTCATGCAATGCTTTGTCTCACCCTGGAATTAAGGTTGTGAACTATTGCATAAAAAGATTGGTAGCAAATCCGTCAAGTTTGTGAGGTGTTTAGGATTTTAACATCAGTGGTCATTTTTACGTGTTACATAATAAGAAAACAAAAAGACACAGCCTTTATTTTCACCCGGAAAATTGACATTAGGATTACCATTTTTCAAATTATGCTGTTTGTATCATTTCGTTTCAAGGATTGGGTGCCTTAGGGCTCTTGTGCTCATTAAAATTGATAGAAGAAACTCCAATGAACTAAGTATGTATTTTATATTTTTAATTTGACATGTAGGAGGATATTAAAGCACAACATGTTAATTTATATCTTTGATGACTGTGAAATAAATCGCCTTAAAGTAAAAAATAATTAGAAATAAAATATCAACATTTTACAATAGGATGTTTTTCTGAAGCATTTTTTTAATTTTGAATTGCTTCCCTGTGGATATTATTACTCAATATATAAATTAGAAAAACTCTGGTTTTGTTGAAAGAAAATTATTTTGTGTCCATGACTTGTACTCAAGATCTTGAATCAGGATGGTGGGTTCACTTCTACTGGTTCTGCTTGAGGTTTGTAGCAGAAGAAAAATTGGGTGTTGAACTAGAAGAAACATAAACAGTAACAAAGGTGAGAACCGGCCTGTTTTCTCGGGGACAGATCCTCCCGTTTGGTGAACTCATTTGGTTGTTCTTTCTTAAGAACATCCCAAAATAGAACTATGCTGGTGATATTTAGTTGAATGGTTCTGGAAGGGAAGAAAATGAGTTTTATTGGAATTTTAAAGTATTTTTAATTGAAACATTTAGGGTACATACACGTTTTGTTGCTCAATTTGGATTTGTATTTGGTATTCAATAATTTCTGTAAATTCAGTGAGTTCAAGTCCAATTAGCATTATGTCATATTCAGTTATTCATGATTTAGCGACTTATTTTTTCTTTTTTATGTAGTGATTTTATGTTCTTTAATATTAAAATCGTCTTTACTTTGAAGATACAGAGAAATGATGCATGCCTTGAAGAATGTCATGATGGTTGTGGTAGAATCTTTGATTGACAAGTTCGAAGAAGATCGGATGCATAATAAGGAGCTGGATAGTAAAACAAAGAAAGAACGTCAGAGTGGCTGTTACACAGACAACTGTTCTGACAGTGACTCCTCCTTCAACCAAGTACAATGTGTTTTCTCTCTATGTTATGAAAAAAGCATGATACTGCAAAATTGTTAAGTTTCTGTCAGTGGAGACTGAGAATGGCCCAAGGAAAAGATTCAGTTTTCCTGTCTTTCATATATCCTAAATCAAATTTTTTACCTTTCTTTTACTTCTAAGTATTAAGCTTATACTAGTTACCTTTAGGCATTATGTGGTAGATGAGATTTAATATGATGCCCCTATGCTCTAAAGTAGCTGTCCAAGTACGGTATAGAAAAAGATACAATAATGGTAAAAGCGGTACAACATCAGTTCATTTCCAGACTACTGTACTGTGCTATATTGCTTACTGTAAGGGATTTTATGAAGATACAGAAAACTTTGAAGTAAAGCAAAGCAAAATATGTTGTGGTTATTTCATTATTGTAAGTTTAACTTTGGGAAAACAGCAGAAAACGTTTGGAATGTTGACTTAATTGTTAAATTAGTATAAATGTTGAAGTCCTAATTATTAAAAGTAAATTAGCTGTCAGACTGATGATTTTAATCTTGTGCCGTTCAGTTTAATAAAATATACTAATGATCATTTTATAATGTGTATTACAGAGTTATGCCTTCATGAGTCAAGAACAACTGCAGCTGCTCGCAGAAAGGCTTGACCCTATCCAGCCTAAGGAAGTAAGTTTAAGAGCAGAAATGAAGTGTTAATACAAATAAGTGTTTATAGCATATTGGAGAATAGCCTGTATGTACATAAGAGTTCCTAAGTGGAAACTTTGTTGGTTCATATATCTTGGCTTCAGTGCAGCAACTGCACTGCTCTGCAGTGCAGTATTTCGCTGTTTATAAGCATCTGGTTCAAAAGCTAGTGTTGCAGCAAGTATCTTTTTAGATGTCTGTGTACTACAGATTAGCTTTTTCAGTTTGAAAAAAGTTGTTCTATGAGAAATAAACTTGCTGAACATTATTTGTCCTATATACGTGTCGCTTGTCCTTCTTGGTAACTTCTGTGTTGCCCTTTGAGTTACCCCTGTCAGAAGAGAGAGATGCCTGCTGATGTGCCAACGAGCTGCTGCCACGTGAAATATAGGAAGTCCAAACTAGCTTTGCTTACCTGTCAGTGGCAGTACTACTTTGTGTCTCTAACCAGCTATCAGCACCAGCTGTTGATATTTTTGAAGCTTGGAGAAATATCAGTTTGAGTGTGCTGTCTTGGTAAGATTGTTGGGGATTGTCTGGCAGTTGAAAAAGGCATGGTAGGTAGGAACTGCTATAAACGTTGTGGTTGAGTTATATTAGAAAGCTGGGTAAAAAGTCTGATGCTATTAAATATTCTTAAAATGTCCTGCAGTGTCTTTCAGTAAGATAAAATAAATTACTAGAGGTTACAGTTGTCTCTGAATAGAACAAAACCAAATTTACTTGAAATTATTTAGAATGCTGATGAAGACTCAGCGGTATAACACAATGTCTTGTAACTGTGTGTACTTCCCTTAGCTGAGAGTTTTAGAAAGCTATATTCCCTGATAACAAAATATTTGATTACAAGCAGAAAGTAGAACATAAACCTTGCATCCAGTATTGAAAACCTATTTTAAATGGTTTTATTGCTTCTTCAAATGCATGCTTTTTCCCCACTCAGTGATATAGTGTTTGGTCTAAATCACCATGAAAATATGGCAGAAGATAAGTGTTTTGTTATTCCTTATCTGTTCTACAGCCAGGTTCTGTTCCTCCCTCCCTTCCTCGGTCCCTTCCTTCCTCCCTTCCTTACTTCCTCTGACTTATATTGTACATTATGTATTTGAGAGGTTGCTGTGAATGGATTTTTAGTGTTATCTTTTTGACCGCTTCAGGTTCGCCAAGAAGCTTTGCAGATGCTGTGCCTGGCCCCTCCCTCTGATATCCTGAGCTCCGAGAGTTGGCCAAGCCTGCGTAAGCACCTGACGATCTCTCTGGCAGATCCTGATGCAACATTCAGTGTAAGGGAATGTTTTATATCCGGTTATCACATGTGTATCCAAAGTAAAGAGTACTGAAGGAGGTGTAAGAAGTTACATATATATTATAAGTAGTCCAGTGAGTTTCCCAGGCATTTTATTATTTGTGTATGGGTCACAGAAACTATTTTTCTAAGTAAAGGAGCTGCAGGATTCTAGTAAGTTTTGGTTTAAAGGGTTGCAACAGACTTTCAACAGGATTTTTAGACACCATAGTACTCATTTGCATATCTTTTAATGGGAATGAAGAGGTTTGAATTTCTTTTAGCAAAAGGCATGTAAAAAAACTTGACAAAACTCTTCTCTAAAAGAGGTCATGTTAATATTTCCTCCTCAAGTCAGGTTTGTGCTCCATGATGATGAGAAAATGATACGTAGTCATATTACACAGGCAGTGATGAGGAAAAATATGACAGCTGCTTAAACAGCTTTTATATTATTTATTATGTCAATTAAACGTGTTTGCTTTTTCTCTGAATTTTCAAGTGATTATCAAATAGATAGGAAAGTTGCCACAGCTGCTCTTACATATTTCTCTTTCGCCTGACTTCTACAGTTTCTTTTAAAACAGTGCTGATTACAAGTCACTGATTTGTAATGGAAAAATTATGTTCCTTGGTCTACTACTTTGTACCTCGGTGAGGCTTTCCATTGGTGCTGTAGTTAAAGTATTTGAAAAAAATTTCCTTTGAACTGTATGTTTCTGTTGTCAGAAACTGTATTTTTATACAACATACTTAACATCTGTACAAATGTCTAGATGAATCGTACATAATATTAAGAATAATGCTACTACATACTGATTATTTTGCAATTATAATACACAGTTAGTGACTATTTAATACTTTGCTTGTTTTTTCACCCTTAGGAGAAAATTCTCAGGTTTTATGCAAAAACCTTTTCTTCTTCTCCATTTAATATGACAAAAGAAGTCTATACAAGTTTAGGTATGTGCATTTAATTACATTTCAGACTTCATGAGTCATGTACTTCCTGAAATCAGTGAAGTTTTACAATGAAGCTGTATAATACAGTCTATTCTGTCACTGTTGTCATAGATAGAGGTGAAGTGGTTTTTTTTGTTGTAGTTCAGTTTTTTTTTCTTTTTTTTTTTAGCAAGACACTTGGAGTTGTATTTTCTTTCTGGAGAATATTCTCTTCATATTTCAGCTGGTCTGGATGTATCTAACACAGATGTAAATCGTTTACTTAAAAAGGTATAAATGAACCTTTTCTATCATTACTAAAACATCATGCTTTAATTATTTTTTAATTTAATAATAATGTTTTCAGGTCCGCCTTTTAAATGAGTACCAAAAGGAAGCACCATCTTCCTGGATTCGACATCCAGAAAAGTATGTCCCCTTCAAAACCCTGGAACTGTTTCTTAATTTAATCGTTATTCACATATAATAAGATGCATGTAGTTTTAGCAAAGGATTAATTATGGGGTGCACGGTGCCTGGTCAGTGACAATGGGGGAAATAAAAGTAGAGGGTGGGAAAAGTAGGGAAGTTGCGTAGTAGTAGTAGTCGTATGAAGCTGCTTGCTTAGCTTTTGAAGTGTTCTAAGTGCTTTCGAACAAAAAAATAATTTGGATGCAAGTGTAGAAAGTGTAATATTTAGCACTTAACAAAAGATGTAATAATTTAGGAGAATATAGATGCATGTCAGTTTTATTTGTGGTATTACAAAGAATTAAGATCTGTACAAAATCAAGTTAATGTTGTTTATAATTTATCTGAACAAGGTTTTATGGGAAGTTTGTTCCTGAATATTACTGGCGGAAAGTCTTCAGTGATTTTTCTGTTTTCTGTCCATTTTTTTTATTTGTGTCATAAGGTACATGGAAGAAGTAGTGGAGAGTACCTTGTCGCTTTTGTCAGTAAAACACAAGCTTAATCATCCTGCCTCTCCAGATTTTTTGAGTCCAGTGCACTTCTTGGCTCTGCTAGATATCAAAGCAGTATGGTTTAAGAAGTGGACGGTAAGCGAGAAAACCGCAACCCAACAGCCTGTAATTTGTTCATGTCTGACACATATTTTGAAAATTTTGACTTAAGACATCACAGACCTACTGTGTCCTATAGCAACCTATACTGGGAACTGTAATTAATGAAGTGCAATTAATGATGTTTTTAGACATCTCTGTCCACTGCTTTTTAATACTACTCTCCTCCTCAATTTCTGTTCAGTTACTAGTTTTCATAAAATTTCTGAGTATTTTCTGTGCCTTGTGACTTCAGTTCCTTTGGCAGAATTGACTGACAGCTATCAAAAGATGCAAGTATTTTTTTGGAAGAACTGATGAGCATGAAAGAACAGTTATATATAGGACACACTGCTCAGAATTTGCTAACTTCTGGTGGGCATTAGAGCTTTTTCCAGCCTACCATGTATAAACTTATAATTTAGAATTTACATGTCAATGTCAAAACATGTAGTTTAGCATTTCAGTGTAGGTATTGGTTTGCTGTTTTTACTACGTGTTCTACTACACTTTTTTCTAATGACACAGTGTTTTTTGTCATAAATGTACTGCAGACAAAAGTCTCAGTTGAGCATAGTACTGGCTTATTCAAGCTGGAGTTCAATACATTGAATATGGACTGTACACAGGATCCCTGATAGAACAGAATCAGAGATAATTTCTACTTTTTAGTTGAAAAATGGAACATATGTTTGCAGTTGACATTACATCTTCTTTGTCATTTAAGCATGCATATTACAGCAGAAGAGTGGTATTTAGGCTTTTGGAAAGGAAATATAAATCCTTGGTAAGTACTTTTATTTATATACTTTATTAATTATATATGTAATAATAGTCTATAAATAAAATTTATTGATAGAACAAGCGGTAGTGGCTTAAACCTGAAAGAGGGTAGGTTTAGATTAGATATTAGGGAGAACTTTTTTGCTGTGAGGGTGAGACACTGCAACAGGTTGCCCAGCAAAACTGTGGATGCACCATCCCTGGAAATGTTCAAGGCCAGGTTGGATGAGGACCTGAGCAACCTGGCCTAATGCCAGGTGTCCTTGCCCATGGCATTGTTTGTAACTAGATGTTCTTTAAGGTCCCTTCCAGCCCAGGCCATTCTATCATTCTATAAATTACCAAGGTGAATTTACTTGCAACTTACTTTTCTTACGCACATTATAGTTTGAACAGTTTTTTTTTCCTTTTTTCTCTTGTCGGAACTGTTCCATATTGTTCAGCTAGATAAGAATTTTTTTTTTTTAATTTTTCTTTGCTTAAATGAATCATTGGTAAATGCAAAGAAGGGTATATGACCAGCTCTGAGTGAGGGAAAATTTGAACATTTTATAGCAGGTGTTTAGTTAGGATTATTATTTATTCATTTGTTATGTTGCATTCATATTTTGAATTATTTCCAAATATGCATAAAAATGGCAAATGGTGAATGAAAAAATACCGTAAATACTCTATGCTCAATTTGGATATTTGATGGAAAGAAACTACAAAAACTACCATTGTGTTCTTTGAACCATTAAGGGTTCAAATCAAGGGATTTATCAGCAAGATAAATCAAATTGGGAAAATATATTTAGTACTATAGTTGTTTATCTTATCTTTTGTGTGGGCAGGTCTTTTTGCTGGAATGGAAGTTTGATTGTTTTCAATAAGACCAATGGAGATGCAAGATCCATTCATATAAACGGGACTTTGACTGTATTTTATAAAATCTTGTAATACAAATGAAATCAAATGTAAAATATATGGGACTGTTAAAATCTTAAATAGTGGAAAGGATACAGACAGCTGTAAGAGACCTTTATCTTTTTTATCTGTGTGCATTGAACAGAGCATAGAACAAAGCATGATCCGTGCAACAAAGAGTTGCAAATAGAAAGTCTGTGAGCAGGTTAGTCTAATGGAATTTATAAGCACAGGGTAAACATCTGATTAAGGCTGAGGTTTTTTTAGTTTTTATTGTGTATGTCTGTATATTTACACTTGTGAATAAGCCTTGGCAGCTCCAAGCTGTGATAAATCTAAATATTCTTCTCAGATAATAAGAACATAGAAGAAATTAACTCTATCGAGCTGAAACCAGGACAATATGCTTTGGGTTTCCTTGCTGAAACCATGCTTGTAATTGTTAAACTTGTATATACCTTGATTAGATTATAATGCTATCACAATGATAGACCATTTCTGCAAAGAAAAGTAACAGCACTGACAGCACCCAACAACCAAACTTAAAGTTTAGTAAGTCTATTCAAGACAAAGTTTTTCACATGTGGAAACTTGAAGTCTTCCACGGTAATGACAAGATGGCATTCACAGATTGCTGTTAGCTTCTCAAAACACTTGCATATTCTCTGTACTGATTGTCTTTATGCATATAGAGCTGGTTGTGTGATAGTGTAATAATAAAGGTGAGATATTTTGATAGCCCTGTAAAATTTTGCCTCCCGCTGGTTCATCCATCCAAAGCACTGAAATATGAGGTCATTGAAGTGAAGGGGGTATTTCAGTTCTTGTGTTAAAGGACAGAATTTGAATACAAGAGAGAATGAGTTTATTGTAAGATATTAGGCATTTTATTATTTTGTGCTTTATTCAACAGATTAATGCAGCTGTCCGGCAGTGTCTTGATTATTTTGAATTTTGCAAGGCAGCAGTTAATAAAAATTTCAAAATCAGTGACTTTTCCCAGGAGCACTCTAGTGAGTATCTTTGCATGTCTCACATTATACGCACATGCGTCCACATTCTTTAAGTCTTTGAGCATGCTACCTATCTCAACAGGAACACATTCTGTCTATTCTATTTCTTCCTAAATTGTTGTATGACTGTCTTTTGAGAGAACACTAATAGCAGTGGTTAGTTACTTGTGCTGTTTTTATATACAGAATGATCCACTTGTGTTGCAGGTAGTAGCTAGGTAATGTAATGTAAACAAAAAGAGTCCTAATTTTTTGCTTTATTGTTAAAGGTGATAAGCAGAATTTTTCTTACACTGGACCAGAATTGCAGTACATCTATTTTGTTCATTCACTGTGCCTCTTAGGAAGATTGTTGATCTATAAGCAAGGCCAGAATCTCTTTCCAGTACAGCTGAAAAATAAAAAAGGTAAGGGGAAAGTTGAGGAAAATGGAACCTGTTGAGAAACACTTTGATACATATTTTAATTGCAATATTGTGGACATTGTAGAACAGCACTCTGGTCAGCAATTCTGTATGTGAAAATTTTTGTAAAGGTCATGTGTGTGTGTATATATATATATATATACATATATATGAGCACCTATACAGTTTTTTTATTCTTTGATGGATGTGGTTGAGTGGATCACTTATGTATTTTACTTTTGGTATATTAATTTCATGTTGAAGTGCAGTTGGATCAGTGTGTAAGTGATTCAGTCTTTCTAGGTGTGACTAATATCTTCTGTCAAACAAATCGATATAATTGGTTGGAAGAGAGACATGTCCAGGGACCAAAACTGTTTTTCAGGTGTGAAACAAAATCAGTATTTCAAGCTAATTGCAAATTGAAAACAAGTGCTCTGAGTTTAACCTATTAATTAAGATAAAATAAAAGTAGGAGGAATGTTCTGTACCTGCAGAACAGAGGTGTTAATAACGATGGAAGATACGAGATGGAAAAGCCCTTGACATCCAGAGAAATCTACATATAGTGATACATTGTGCAAATGGAAGTGTCTGGGGGCAATTGTAGCATTCCATTACTTTACTGTCTCTATTAATTCAATGTAGAATTCAAAACATTACTGGATAGTAGTTCTGAGACTTCTCTTAGTTCCTCTAGTTAGAGGATCAAGATTTGATAGATCCAATGTAGAGCAGAAACATCTTCCAATATAGTGCTTTTGTGATTTATGGATTATTTGTGTAACACCCTTCAAGCAGGGATCCATGGGTGGTGGTTGCTTTTATTCTTTACCATACAAATGTAACAATCTTGCCATTTATCTTCTCTAAAGTGTCCCTCTTACATTTGTAGATAGCAACTCTTTCCTCACAAATTGTCTGATTTATTAACATAATTACATTAAACTTGGATTAATGTAATTAATGTAATGTAATGTTGGGTTTTGTTTCAGACCTGAGGAAGAGTTGTCTGACTTCCCCAGAGCCTGTCTCTTTTCCAGTTGTTTACTTAATTTAATAGTAAGATAATGCTTTTTTTTCCTACAGCCATGCATATTCAATATTCTCAAATGCTGGCTGTCATTTGTTTCAATGAAAGGTACTATAAAATTTCAATTGTCTAAATTGAGAGCCAGATCAAGTCTTATGATCATGAAATACCTTAGTAGAGTCCCAGGGACATGCATGTCTTTTGCTTTATCACTTGTACATAGTTGATTTCCTCTCTACAGCAAAGCATTCTTTACATATGTTTACAAAATCCATTTTATTTGGAAAATTAGAGTTGTACTTTAATTTGCAAAGTACTTTCCTCTTTTTTTCTTTTTTTTTTTTTTTAATAGATACTGTATCCATAACTGATGTGTTGGTATTATTTACTCAGCTTATTTATTACTCTCCAAGTTATCCAAAGGCAGCTTTGGTAGCACATACAGGTAAATGCTTTTTTTCATTATATGCTAATATATCTAATTATAATTAGGCATGTGATAACTTCTTTTGCAATTTTGGTGTCTTCTATTTGTGCAGATTTTTCTCTTCTGTTCTGTCCTTACTCTTTCTTCCTCGCTCTGTGTTAAATCAGCACTTAACAAAATTACAATTCAGAAGCAACTACATAAATCTTATAGAGATATTTGTGTAAGTTAAAATATAAATAAATATTTCTTGTGTTCACCAGACAATTATTCTCCAGAAAGTCTTGTGATGGAGATTCTGCAAGTTTTTTGTGATCAAACAGGATGTGCTGCTGAATGTTTGTATTCAGATGCAGTGATAGATGCCCTACTTCATCCTGTTCAAAGTTTGCTGAGTGGCACAGAGGTTTGTCATAATCTTCCAAATGATTTTTACATTTATAGAATATTATAATTTTTCTGTGTTTTCTATGTAGAAGGTTTATTTAGTCACATAGTATGGTATCTTCTGTGGTATTTTCTACATTAGCTATAGTAGCATTTAATGCATGGTGTGCATTAAATAGCTTAGATTGTCGTTATGATTGGTCTGAAAAACTTGGTTTTTGGAAGTCTTGTGAATAGTAGCAAAAATTGTGCTGTAGTGAGACTGTTTCCTTGGGAAAAAACACACTTCTTAATTTTTTCGATTGGTTTTGGTTTTTTTGTGATGTCATTTGGATATTTCTTGGACAAATATTTGCTCTACCTGCATTTGAAAGGCAACCTACTTTTATTTTTAAATTCAGTTGACAACTTGGAAGTTAGGTGTTCTCAATACTAGTATAAGTAAAATATATAATTCTCCATGGGAAGCTACTATTTTCTGAATTAATAAAAGAAAAAGGTTGGTTTTGGTTTTGTTTTTTTCTTTTAAATGTTTCTATAAGAATTATGAAGTGATTGGAAATGAGTGCCATTTGTGATTCAGATTTCTATGTGATCACATTTGAACATAGGCTGTTTACTTACTATGTTTAAGCCATCAAGAAGTCATCAGAAAGGTGACCTTTGGGTTCTGCATACCTAAGATAGACTTGAAAAAACAGCTTTCACAAAAGCATTGAATTTAAAACTTCTTTTTTTTTTTCCTTTTCCAAATAGGTTTATATAAACTGTCTTGAAAACACTTTACTTGACGTAGCTGATATTTTGGCAAGGATTGCTGCTTCAGAAGATGGTCTTTCTCTTCTTCTTTATGGAGAAAATGAAAAAAATGTCAAAGACAGGTAAGAATGCATTAATGGATGCATTAGTGAGCACTTCAGAGAATTACATTGTTCTTGTGAGACTCATTTTCTCTTCTTTCATTTATCTGTAACGTGATACATTTTGGTTTTGTTTGGAGTAAAATATCTGATTATAAATTAAAGTAGTAAGTGTTTTAGAGAGTGTATTAGGAAGATGTATAGAACCAAGTTAAATGACAATGTAAAGAAATACTTAGAATATGGGAGATTTTCATGTTTTACTTATTTTTCTAATTCATGTGAGAGCTTTCCTTTCTCTGAGTGTCACTCCATTATATTCACAGTATTGCTGTTCAGACCAGATGCCTCTCTTTTTCTTTGTTTGCTTTTAGAATAAATAGTAAGATGAAACAAATTTATTGAAAGAATAGATTTAATGTAGCATTCACTTTTCAATACACGTAGTAGAGACAGATCTTGCGTAAAAAGCTCATGTGTGTAACACTGTGCTTAATTTAGGATCAGTGTGTGTTCCTGTGGGCAGTATGTAGTTAGCTGATGCTAAAACTTGAAACAGCAGTAAAATCGAGATGAACCTAGCCAAGCTGCAAGTTATGAAAATGTTTGAAATGTATGTCTTCTAAGCAGAGATATCTCCAAATGCCTATGTTTTTTAGGGAGGGTGGAAGTAAAAGGTATTTTTTTGGAGAAAGAGTTGTCCTTGGCATTGCAAACCTGTAATACTTCAGAAGAATATCTTGAATAGGAAAAAGTAAGAATACGGACAAATTTTACCTTGTAGGGATATCCTTAAAACGGATCAAACAGAAGTGAAAAATGATTTTCTGGTTACTCTTCCCAACTGGACTCCTATAAAACGTAGGCTGTGTGTAGTTCATGGTCACGTGGGCCGTGTGGAAGGCAACTGATATAATTTTGCATTGTGTAGAACTGTTAGCTGAAGGAAAATCACTTGCTGTAAGTTTATTTTCTTCTGACTGGTGTTATAAATTATTTTATAGTTTGTCCCTCCATAGGTCATAGTCTCCTTCTGTAGTTTCTTTTCCCCTAAAAAAATTTAATTAAGTTTATTCAGAGGATTTGCTTCAAGCCTTATTGTTTACTATAAAACAACATTTTAAAAGTATTATTTTATTTCTAGTCCTACAGCTGCTCATGTAATTGTTCAGTTCACAAAGAAACTTCTTCATGACGACATTTCTCTTTTATCTGGATCTGAGCTTTTGCCAGTTGTTAAAGGAGCTTTCATTTTTGTATGTCGTCAAATGTACAGAACTTGTGAAGGCTTGCAGATGCTAATTCCTTATGGTTTTCATGAATCTGTTGCAGAGGCGTGGAGAAAGGTAAATCTTACTTTTGAATTGGGTAGACTGGGAGAAATCTTACTGTAAGAAGTTCAGGTTGTATAATACTTGTCCTTTGCATCAGGTTGATTAAGAAGTGAAATAGTGCTTGAAAATTTTGTGAAAATGAAGTTCTACTTGCAAATTTTCCCTCTGTATATGAACCTAGTGGAAGTTTAGTTAGAGACTTCTATGCCTTAAAATTAAAACAGGAACTCTCAATGCGTTGGTAGACCTATCACTCATTGTCCTTGATGGTAGAAGTCACTTGATGTCATGATAGCCATTGTCCACCACAGATCTTGCCTTTGCTCTTGGCTGGGGATATGTTGAAAGAAAAGACTCCTGAAATGTGCTCTTAGTAATTTTTAGTTCAACTGGTTTGTTTTGGTGGGAGATATGGAGAAAAAAATCTTTTTTTTTTTTATATCTTAGAGAAGGATCAGACCAAGCTGGAATAAAAAATGGGCTAAAAGACTAATTTTTTCTTTTTTTCTGGTGGTGAGGTTGTGGAAGGGAAAATGAGTGCAAGGGAAAGAGAATGGAACAGCTGTTCTTCTTGTCATATGTTGTAAACTTCTATTATGGTTAGATATTTAAAAATTACAATCACAATGTAAACTGTGGCAGAAAATATCACAAAGTTAGAACACGAATAGAAGAGACCTAAAAGACCAGTTTGTAGGTATTTCTCACTGCTTCATATATGAATACTATCATGAAGGCATACATTTCTATTGAAAATAAAATATATTATTACTTCGAATCATAATTATATCACAGTAAACTTTTTCTCATCAAAGAATGTTGGTTTTGAAACTTATGTTCTTCCTTGCCTTGAAAACTTGAGGATTTTTATTGAATTAAGGAGTTTAGTTCACTTGAATCATGTTGTAATTTACATAACTCAGCAATCTCTCTGCCTTTTGATGCTTTCCTGTTGTGTAACTCATCAGTCTTACTCGAACTTTCCTGTTATTTTATTTAATGTTTATCACATGCAGACTGTTAAAAGCTGTTAATGGGCATTTCCAGTTATTTCCTCTAAAACATCACAGCATTTACACATGTACTAAAGACTTCTTTCCACATTAAAGTCTTTTATTATGGTATAGAACATCATGTACACAAATTGTCTTGACACACACAAGTTAAGTAGACTGAATGTGTTGAGTAAAAAAAAACTTTAACTGACAAAATGCTATTTCGTCACATCACTTTGGTAGTCAAATTGAAACTGAAGTAGAATCAACATATTCTGGTCGTCAGGAATCAACAAGTTAGTACAGGAAAGTCAACTCCATCATCATACTACTTTTAAAATTATCTTCTGTCATTGTTCAATTTTAAAACACCTGCAATTTATAAAATATTCTACCATTTATAGTGTAGCAAAAATGGAGGACTGTGGTGGACTCTTTCCAAGCAGTATGGTCGATTTTTTAATAGATGAACTGGTAATTTGTATCCTTTTCTTTTACATGTCTCCTGGAGTTTTAAGACTGATAAAGGAAGAAATTCTTTTCTTTCTTGGCAGATTCTGATGAAATTCTGGGACAGAATTTATAGAGGTGATAATAAAAGGGGAACAACAGATCCAGTACAAATGACTAGTTTAATAGAGGACTTTTTTGTGGATTTATTACATCACATTTATAATAGAGTAAATTAATGACTGCTCACTTTTATTTGAAGGGTGTAATTTGCTTTTTATCCCATAAACATAAAACAATTTTAATTATTAATTTTGAATATGCAATGTCTTTCATACCAGTTATTTTCAAATATAATTTAAATTATAAACGCCATCAAATATAAAAATATGTATGTATATTTATGTCTGTGTGCTCTAATGACATCCATGCCAGTATAGATGCATTTATATAATTTATAAATAAATAAAATAAAAAATGGCAGAATTAATCAATAAGTTCGGTATTGTGTCATTAACTCCAGAGGCTGTTATTTCCATTACCTGTGACAGAAATAAAGAGTTGTGTTACAATTTTTCTTTTTTTAATGCCAATTTTTGCTTTGGGAGTCTCCAGTTGGAAACAAAAGAGATTTATTTAAGTACTCTAATAAAAAAATTAAAAATGTAGTACCTTTAAAATTGTTTCTACCCAAGGAAGAAGTAAAAAAATAAGCTTTTCTGGAATAAAAAAAATGTAGTGGAATAGTGTATTCTGTGCCGAAGAGTAGACTACAACCTGATCACTGTGGTTTTTTTCTTCTGTATAGAACAAGAGAATGAACAAGATCTGGAGTTTAAAAATCATGTAAATAAACAGTAAGGAGGTATTTATTTTTCATTTTACAGACAAGTTTGCTTTCAGAAAGAGTACCTACTCCTGTAACTGATGCAGACTCAACTTCATCAATAAGTCTAGAGTCAAAAAACAGGTAAGTTGGTGCTTAATTTATGCACATGTATAAGTAAACACACACTGCTACTTTAATTGCGTAAAAGAATTGAGATGTCTTGTAACCCCATGTCTTTGTTGCAGTTTGATTACAGCTGGTGACTACATACCACACAGCTGCTGGGATGGGGAAGGAGAACCAGGAAAAAAATTAAGAATTATGGGTTGAGATATGAACAGTTTAACACTTGAAACAAAAGTAAAATATAGTAATACTAGTAATAGTAATACTACTAATGCTAATAATAACATTAATAGTAATTAAAAGGAGAGAGAGAGAGAGGAATAACACACAAGAGAAACAAGTGACACATAGTTCAATTGCTCACCACCCTCTGATTGTCCCCTCCTGGCCAGCTCCCTGCGGTTTATATACTGAGCATTACTTCTTTTATGGTATGGAATATCCCTTTGGCTCAGCCGTCCTGGCTGTGCTCTCTCATGGCTTCTTGTGCATCTGCTTACTTGCAGAGCATGAGAAACTGAAAAGTTCTTGACTTGGATGAGGACTGACTGGCAAAAACTAAAACATCAGTGTGTTACCGATGTTATTTTCATCCTAAATCCAAAACTGGATTACAGTAGCACTGTACCAGCTACTTAGAAGAAAACACACTCTATCCCAGCCACACCCGGGACTGTCTTTTTGCCAAAAGGATAGTGGTAGGTAGAGGGAGTGAAACCATCCTAGCATAGGTCTCATTAAGCTACAAAATTCTTCCTGACCTCTGAGGATTTTCTTGGCTTAGAAAGTGGCGTCTAATCTATGTAAATTGACTTACAGTTGATTCTCTCTGACTAAAGAATTTGGTTTGAGGAAAATGTGAATTGGAGAGCACAGAACAAAACAGCTGTCTGTTTATCTTACGCCTTTTGATGTGGTGCTAATTTAAAATGCTGTTCTGCTGAATCATATTTACGCCTTCAAAATATTATGTAGCAAGATTGGCAGCATTTTGGCTGAAAGCCTGATACATACCAAGTGAAAGGCATCCTTGCTTTTATACTGAAACTTAATGTCCCTTTGTATGCATTAAGAAGAGAAATACACAACTATTTGGGAGCCTGAAAATTCAGGGCAGTGTTGATTTTTCATTTACTGCTCTTAGTATGTGAAGCTATTGTGTAAATATAGCACCTTTCTTCACAACTCTCTACTAATTTCTAGCAGGAAACTTTAGTTCCTCAAATGTGAGTTCCTCATAGTGTTTTTACATTGTTGAGAAATTTTGTGCCTGTTTTTAGTTTTGTCAACTGTTAACTGTGACATTAATACCTTAAGACTGCATAGAGTCAGATAGTAAGTCATATATACATTTAAGGATGACATAGGTCTTTTGAATTCCCCATTACATCATCTTTCTTTTCTGTGTTCCTGCCTAACCTTAGTTTTGCCATGCTGACTTTGAATGTTTGCACAAAATACAGTCTAGTACAGCTTATCTTTTTCCCAAATGCTTTTTTAAAATTAACATAAACTTATAAAGTAAACGTAGAGTCCAGTGAGTAAAGTACTTGTTTTTCAAAGTTAGAAATTTTACTTTTTGGTCTTCCCGTGCTTTTTTACATATCGTTTTTAAGTCCTATTTTGTTACACTTGCAGTTTGTTATGGGAAGAGACTTTGTTAGATGCCTTGCTAAATTTTTCTACTACACCCAAAGGACTATTTCTGCTTCATACTACCGGTGCCCTGCATGATTGTGTGAACTTTATGTTTAGCAGTTTATCAAAAAAACTCCAGGTAAGCATTGCAGAGTCTGTACCATTCACTTTTTACTATGAAGTTTGAAATGCTAGGGAAAATATTTTTTTCTTTTCTTGTAAGTGCAAATTTTTTTACCATGTTGGTACGTCATGTTGAAATCTAAATATGCTAGACAATACTTGAAATAGAACCAAAAAAATCATATAATATGCATTTTTAGGACAAAAAAGTAATGCCACAGCCATCCTATTGAAAGTGTACAAAAAAACATTATAAAAAACATTATACTAAACATTATACTAAAGGTTTTATTTGCTCATAATGCATGTCTCAACCACAGTATTTTGTGTTTAAATTTTTATAAGATACTTGATAAAGATGTTTGGTTTGTAGTCTGACCCTGGTAAGTCTATAGAGGATAATATCTATGAACTGTTCAAGTCTGAACATAAAAAGGATTAAATTCTGTAAACAAGTGTAAGAAAGATCAATATTTAAGAGATCATTTGAGAGTTTCATGCCTTCTGAATAACTAACACTGCACTTTTTTACTTGCTATCAACAGACAAATGAATATGAAGACTTCGGTAATAGAATGATTGTTACACAAATGGCAACAACACCAATGGGTGCAGTCGCTCTGCAGGGTTCAGGTAAATTGAAGAATGAAGAATTGAAGAATGTTGTTTTTGTGAATAATTGCATGCTGTAGTCTTGCATTTTAGAAAAAGACAGTGAGAAAGATGTTAGAAAAAGATCAACCATGTAGAGTAATTACACAGTATTAACAAAGACTGCTTAAATGTCTGTGAATTTCTTCTTGATGAAAATTAATTCTCTCCAACTTTCAAGTCATCCATTAATATTGATGCAGCATTTTGGTGTTCATTTTATTTTTAATTCTCAAATTATGCCGTATCTTTACTTCACTGGTTTGGATTTCCAGAAATTTCCTGTATATGTGTGAAGACATTTTTGCTGTTTAAAAATAAGTTTGAAACAATTTGCAAGTGTTTCTTATTGATCCTTGCAGACCAGAATTAATAACCGTTGATGCCTGTAATTTGTGTGTGCATTTCCATGGTTGCTGACTGCTCAAAGGGTGAGGAACTGCAAAGGCCTGAATGTCATTGGTGCAGTTATACAGTAGTGAGATGTAAATGAGATTGTCTGAATTGACAATTCTTCTCATAGCACAAACTCCCTTCAGAATCAAACTGAGATAACTCAACTGTTCCCGTATCATCAACAGTGCAGGTAGTCATTATATTAAAACTAGAATCTCATCAGTAAAATAAAGGTACTGTCTTAAGTTGCACAGGAAGTCCATGAGGTACAAAAGTTGCAAGTCATCTCTCTGAGTGTCTAGAAGTGGCTGGTATTGACAGAAAGATTGTCAGAAAGGCACATTCTGCCAGTCAAGGAAACTGATCGTTAGTTATTATTTATGCCTCTGGGATTTTTCAGAAAGCAGGGAGCAGATCTACTGAGGAGTTACCCATCTGTCCTGTTGTAAGGTTTTTATTCAAATTGCTTCTTACGGCCCTTTTATGCCCTTTGGCATCAGAGACAAATGATATACCAAAAATAATCAGCATTGATTTTCAACCCTGACAGCTTGTGTAATGTGGGTAAAGTTTCTATTAAGCCTATAACTTACATCTGAGGATTTAAGAGTTAGATGGCTCTTTCCTCTTTTAGTTAAATATTTAATATTTTAAATTTTAACAATTTTAATTCAGCTAGTAGTGCTTCTCTTAAAGGTTTTTTTTTTGCCCTTTTCATTGTGTTATGTTTTAATTTATTAATGAGTTATAGCGAATCTGTATTTTTAGAACCACAGGGACAATACTAGCTAAGACTTGATCTGCTGCAGTTAACTTTTTAAAGGTCAGAAGCTCATTTACATGGAAGATATATAAATATAATCCTACTCTAGTGTAATATTCTTTGGAAACCATTGCTGCAGACTGTAGATTGAACATAAGCAGCCAGCTCTAGAAAGATAATTTTGACTAAAGAATTGAGAATAGTGGGGATAGTAATGCTCAGGCAATCTCTGTTGTGAAATTTCAGTCTTCAGTGTGGAGAATTTTGAGAACCTTAGTTAGAATTGTGGTGTGAAATATTTTTAATATGAAACTCATGATTAGAACAAACATTTGTTTTAGGCTTTATAAAGGCACTTGTAACTGAATTATGGGCTCTTTTGGAGTGTGGCAAAGATGATTTGAGAATAACCCAACCCAAATCTACTCCAGTTGACCCTATTGACCAAAGTTGTCAGAAGGTGAGAAATTATTTAATCTTATGTATTGGCATGGAAAGAAACAGTGATGTGGTTCAGATGGGATGATACACGCCTTTCTGTAAATTTTAGTTGCAGCTGTACCTGCTGCTTGATACTTGTGTTAAAATTGGTATAATACCAGTGATGTTAAATGATGACTGATTGAAAGGATTCTTGTGTTGCATGGCAGGTCACAATGCCAAGGATTAACTATGAAATAATGAATAACAATAATGACAAAACTAAGTCTTAAATACTGGCCATTAGTTTATATCAGAGATGACTGTAGTAAGATCAGGAAGAGTGATGTGTTTTAGAGTATTCTTTGTCTCTAGATTTTAGAATTATATGGTAATGAAATACTGTAATTTTCAAAATTGCTTGCATAATTTCATAGATAATACACATTTCAGATGCTACTGCCCTCTTAGCTTATATCGATGCCTACCAGGGTATGCGGTCTTATTTTGGGCGGGTCTGTTTATGTCAAGTTCAGCCTGTAAAGGATAAGAACAAACTTAATGTAAGTGGCAAATAATTGCTAACACTTAACTTGGTTGTACTTAACAGATTAATATTCCCTGTTGTCTGTCCTTTTTTCTTTCTCTAGTCTTTTTTGCTTCTGGTAAACTTGCTCACTTGCCCAGCAGTTTTTGAGCTCCTGAATAAACGAGATATACCAAATAAACCCATGTATTCATTCCGTGAAGTACCTACAGATATTATTGTAAGTATTTAAAAAAAGAAAAAATACTTTGGTGAAGACATTTCTTCCTGAGAAAATGTTATTGCTATAATAGAACAAGCTTTTTTCTTCTTAGTGAAAGATTTTGATTTTTTCTGCATTTTGTATTATATACAGCATGAGGGCAGTCTATGCACATATCACTTCATATTAACCTAAATTTTCATTTTGAAATCTTAAAGGTAATATAAAATTTGGTGCCTGATTTAAAGATCATCTTTTCTGACTTGTGTTAAAATTGTGTTTTTCCATGGAAAAAAAATAACATACGTAAACACCTCTGTATGTGCATGCAGTTACATACTCAAAAATGTTGGAAAATATGTATTTTATATAGCATTGCTCTATCACACTATCTGTGGATTTAAACAGAATTAAAGAACAAAACAAAATGAAAACACAAAACACCCATACTTCAGGGTTTTTTTTGGTAGCACACATGATGGACACAAAGAAAAAAAAATCAGTAATTGGAAAGCTACTGATTAAGACATACTTCAGAAAAATAGCTTCATGATTTCTGTATTTAGTATTATTTTGTATTTAGTCATCCAACTGCAGTCCATTAGGGCTTTTTTCTCATCTACAAGGCACAGACAAGTAATTTGTGACCTTGTGTGACAGTTAAAATCAGGGTTTTTTCTAATGAGTTAGCACTTTAAATTGCTGTTATGTTGAAGTGTTTGTTTAGCACAGGCTCTGGATTGGTAATAGTTTAAGTTGCTTAGACAGAGTTTATCATAATGGTGTATGTTATGTTTGAAAAGGAATTTTGAATTCTTTTTTGCAATACTGTTTTGATGATTTCAGGAGGAAATGGCATGATAAATTTCGTTTTTCTAATCTTCTCAATGCTTGTGTGTCCACCAATCAATAGTTCTTTTCAGTCATCAGTTTTTTAAGGCACTGGGAGAAAGGGAGATAGATGTACGCTGAAGATGATAAATATTTGAGAGCATTCAAATTGTGATAGGTCTGAAGTAATGATTTTTGTGACTTTTGACAGCCAGCATTGTTTTAGCTTTTGAGGCACTTCAGTATTTTTATGAAATTCTCTAGGTCTCCAGCTATACCAGTACTGATACAATTGTTCAGATTTCCCTGAGCAGTTACAGGTGTTTTAAATGAGGTTAGTCTCACTGAACTACTGTGCAGCAGTGGCTTTTTTAAGGCTAAGATAGACACCCAAGATTATGTAGTTAAGAGAAAGGAAATAGTCAGATCATCTAATGTTAATTTAGCATATCATGGCTAAGTCTGAGTAGTCAGAAAACTTCTGAAGTTAAGCAGAGATATAGGTTTGTTATAACTGCATTTTTGGGCAGTGATTACAGAAACCAAAAGATAAAAGATTTTGACCAGGTATAACTGTGGAAAGCAAAGTAAAAACAATTTCTGTGCCTCTATAAGGTTTGATTGGAAGACCTAACTACTTTGTGTGCTTCATTTTTTCTCTATTGCTGAATAATGTCACATTGCCACAGATTGACTTGTTTATGCTGAAATATATTTGCACAGAACTTCATCTTTCTTTGCCCTTTATTTCTTGAATACATAGAATTTAAAACATTTGCTTCTCCTTTGTATTTTTGTCTGACTAGTTGCGTCATTGACTGAACATATTATCATTTGGACTTTTGCTGCTTTTAACTGTTGACTAATCGAGTTTCTATTTTGTGCCCTTAGGAAATTTTTTCTTTATACGTGCAAGATATCTCTTTATTGTGTTTGGCACATAAAATTATTTTAGAAAATGGAGCACGTAAATTCTGTTCTTCTGCCTGCCTCCACTCTTACTTTGAGGGTTTCTGCAGTACATATATTCAGGGGAATCTAGCTTGGAAGGTACCCTCCAGACCTGTAGCGTTGAAAGACATATTAAAGCAGGTGATTTTTTTTTTTTCTTCAGTGATTCTGGAGAATCCTATATTTAGATGGTTTGTCTTAGGTACTCAAAGTAGATAACATCTGACCTGTAATATTTAAGCTATACTCTGTACTGAGCAGTGCAGATCTATCTTTTTTGCACACGTTTTTGATGAGATCTTGTGTTAGACCTTTTTCATTATCTTCCTTCTTAAAATCCCAAATCAGAGCTTGGTCTCCTTTCTCGATAGTCCTCTCTCTCTGCCTGCTCTTTGTACTCTTTTGCAGGCTCCAAGCTTTGATTTGTAAATGAGAGAAGGAGGTTGTTGCCAGAGAAATATCCCTTAGCATTTAACTCTTTGTATGTGCAAATATCTAAAAAAATCTTAAACTCCAAACAGATCAGTTGGTTGCATTATCAATTTTATGAACAGTCTTGAGGTCCAAGTTGAGTTATTTTATTGAGAACTTTATAGTGAATATATTATGTGGAAAAAGCTGCCTCCACACCACCCCAAAAAATCTAATAGGAAAAATACAGCTTGCACTTCTTATTTTAAATAAGAATGCATTTTATGAAGACAGTTTACTTTGAAAATTCCCGACTGTTTTTTTTTCTACTATTGTGAGTTTTACTCGTGATTTTTACTTTTCTCTCTGTTGAAAACCAGAGCTTTGGTTGATTTCATGAAAGTATGGATCTTAATTGTCATATCCTATTGACATGACTTATTGATCTAACTAGTTGAATAATAATTCCCTCTGTTGTCTCTGAAAGTGTACTTCTTAAATGTGGAGAAAATAAAACTTTGGATTTAATCCAGATTAAATAAAGCTCATAAGGACTTTGCAATTTGTTTCTTCTGACCATAGCATAGCAATCTGTCTCTAAGATGATAACATCAAACTATGCTTTTGTGCATTTCTTAGTTTTCTAATGAAATTATTTCTTCAGAAGCAGTTTGCATATGCAGTGAACCAGAGAGGAAGATAATTAGGTTGGATTTGTGGAAGAAGTGGGAAGCAGCCACAGGTCACTGTCTATTACATGAGATGCTCTAGGATGAAAGGTGTAAGCCTTAACATCTGAGCCAAGCCTTGCTATGCTGAGAATAAATGGCTATGTCTTGAAGCATGTAATACTAACCAGTGTGAGAAAGGGTATTATACTAAAGGATTCACTCTTCTCTTCATTGAAATAGATGTGTACACATTTCAAACATTCAAAAAACGGTTTAACATTTTTGTTGTGGTTTAATACTGAAGAAGAATTAGAATAGTTGATATGCAAGGATCTTTTTGTATGTTTATCTTTTTTAACAGATTTTTTTTTTTTCCAAACCTTCTGCATGGTTTCTTTTTGCTATTGACTTTTGAGTGGAAAACATCTCTTGTTATAGAAATAATTTCAGTCTGTATTTTAATAATAGCTTTCATTGAATAGTAAACATCTCTATGAAACTATGATGTGCATAAATTATAAAAGCAAACATGGTTTTCTACATTTCTCTTCGGCAGGATATCATTGACAGGCTTATAATTTTGAACTCAGAAGCTAAAATTCATTCCTTATTCAATTATGAACAATCCCATATATTTGGTCTGAGGTAAGATGGTTGTTTTTTATTCTCTGGTCACATTAACTAAATAGGATATAACATGCTTGGATGTGTTACTTCTGACAAGATAACATTGTTTGAGTTTTATTAAGTATGAAGGTGAAATTCCCCCCCTTTTTAGCATAAGAAGATTAAATGAAAAATGGCCTACAAAATGAGAACAGTGATGAATCTAATCTTATTATCTGTAAATGGATACATTGTAATATGAGAAGCAGTGATAGAAATTGCATGTTATTTTGCCTGCTTGACTGTAAAAACCAAGTTGTACATCCGTTGTAGTGCATAAAACAAAAATCACACCAAAATACTAAAATAAACACATTTTTTACTATGTTTGTATGAGAGTTTGATTTATGTAGTCTCCCTGTACTTAAATTTTTTTTTTAAGTATATAATTATCACCAATTTCACCAAAACTTATTTTGAAAAGAATAGCACTTGATTGCAAATATTTCTAGAACCTAAAGGTACACTTAAAATATGCTCACACTGTCATGCTCATGTTTTGTAATATCGAGTGCTTTATAATATTTTAACATAGATATTAGTTTCTGCATTTTTATTCTGTTTTCCAAAGAAGAATATATAAATCCTTGAATTTACATTTTTGTTATGGATTGTACTTCATAATATGGAAAACTTTGATCAAGGTATGCTTGAGCAAGGTATAGCCCAATTGATTAAGTTCTGCAACGTTAGCTTTTTGCCGCCATATTTGTACTTTGATATCACAGTAAAATTATTTCATACTATGTATGAATAACCATAAGTTACAGTATCATTTTTTGATAAGGATGGGCATGGAGGAGATGAACAATGACAGAGTTTGGAGTTGGAACATAGATGATTTTGTCATATAAATCAAAAGCTATGAATGCTTCTTTAGAGGAAATCACTAGTTTATATAGAAATGAGAAGTTTTAAGGTGAAATTTGAAAAATAAAATATTATTCTTTTAGGATTAGACTGACTCCATAAAAAGCTTGACAGAACTTTTGTTGATTTAATTAGGATGAAGAGAAAGTGAGATGTTTTACATTTTGAAATAAAGGGTGGTTGGGCACTGGAACAGGCTCCCCGGGGAAGTGATCAAAGCACCAGCCTGAGAGAGTTCAAGCTGTATTTGGATAATGCTCTCAGCCACATGGTGTGACTCCTAGGCTGTCATGTGCAGAGCCAGGAGTTGGGCTCAGTGATCCTTGAAGGTCCGTTCTAATTCAGGAATTACAGTATTAAGACTTGCAAGAAACCTTAGCCTATATTATCTGAATGTGAGAGGTATACAGTTCATTCCAAAGTTCCATGATCTTTCCTGTGAATGCTACTGACTGCAGAAATTCATGTTCTGTAAAATGAACCTTGCATTGTGTAGTCCGTTTGCTCCTTGACCAAATTCCATCAAGAATTCCAAGTTCAGCAGCAGTTAGATCAAATAATATGTTTAACAGATCTGAAAATTTAGAAATTAGAGTAAAATATCTACATTTCTTTGCCGTTATATAGAAACAAAATATTTAGGTGTTTGTGATAACTGCAGCATTGAAAAACAGTACAATTTTGTGAAGCATTTGTCTAGAAACACTTCTGCTAGACTTAGTACCAGTAGTAGAGCCAAACGCACATTCTTTTAATTGTTCACAGATCTACACAGCCATATACTCTGCGTTTCTATATATGGCTCACCCAGAACTGAGTGCTGAACTTCAGATCTGTTTAACTTATAGGCTATCCTGTAAGGTCCTGCTTTTATTGTTCAAAACAGTTACACATTTACTTGCTTGAATGTTAAACTTATGAAGTTGAGAACCACATTTTCCTTCTTGTGTATACTGAGCTTCAGTGTCTTAATATCTTTGGTTATTAGCTGTGTAATTACATATAAAACTTAAAATATGTGCATATTTCCACAGTCTGTTTAATTTAAAATGCACATATCTGTATTTATGTTTGTAGTGTTAATACTACATTTTCTGGTGGATAGTTTTCTTCATTTTAAATAAGTATGAATCTTGAATTGTAATTTTGAAGGACAGTCCAGCAGAGACTCTGCTGTTAACTGTAGTTTTCAAGCTTAACTGCTCTGTAAAGTGGTATGCATGCAGTAGAAATCAAAGGGAAAACACAGGGAAGCTAGATATGGTGTGCACAGCCAATATCTTCTGGTCTTCGAGGAATATTCCCTGTAGCGTGTTCATGCAGACTGGGGCCTGTGTGGTCAAGACGAAATACTCAGTTCCACAAGCTATAGCTAAATTCAAATCTGTGGGGGTTTTTTTGTTTGGTTGGTTGGTTGGTTTTCTGTTTTTTCTTTTTTGGTTCTTGTAAGTATCTTGGTCTAGGATGAGTCATCAGTAGTTTCACAGACAGTGATCTGGTATTCCATTAATTGCAGCTGTTTTGTTTTTGTGTGATGAGATTTATTCACTTGAAGCTCCTTTTAAGCTAATTGGGGAAAAAAAAGGTCATCGTCATCATCATCATCATCTTATTATTATTATTATTGTTAATCTATTTGTTAAAGGGAAACTTTAGGCAAGAAGTTTGAGATAAGAATAAAAAAGTACAACTCTACAGACAGTTCCTAATTTGTGTATAGAAAGATTTTCAAACTGTTCAGCTGTCAACCTCAAAGCAGATTTACACTTAGAATTGAGAAGTCTCTCAATTGCCCAATATCAGTTGATAAAAGAACACTGAAGGCTGTCTCAGCCACTCTTTTGTACAGGCTGAAAATGTGGATGCACAGGAACTAATGTAGAAATTCTCAATGGTCTTTCTGGTTTAGAAGATTCTGAACTTGCCATCACAGCACAAATCCTAGAGAAAGGAAATTCAAAGCGCTAATGAAAACAATAATTTTTTAACATACTGAACATAGAGTATTTTCTTCATTTAATAATCAGCTTTATTTCTCTGATACAAGCATCCTGATCAATCTGTTATTAAAAGATACTGCATTTGAGAAATAATAATTTTCTTAAAATGTGACACTAGGAGTCTTAACCACCTCCCTTTCAAGGCCAAGCTCTTTGAATCTCTGTAACTTATATTAACAAAGGACTCTTTCAGGTTGATGATTTTATATGTTACTAAGGCAACTTACCTAGTATTTCAGTACAGTAAATACATTTATGAGTTTTGAGTTTTTACAGCCTGCCAAGAAAATATATGCATAATATATATATTTTCAAAGTCTTTGCCTAAAGCATTATTCAGGCATTTACATATTGCTGTTCTCTTTATTCAGAAAATGAGTTTTCTGTGAGTGTTAGTGACATCATGTTGTTAGCTGGATTAAAGCGTGGCAGAGTAACAAATTTGTACCTTTGATAATCAAGTTCCTGTCTCTAAACAGTATCAATACCCCAAAATAAATTCAAAGATACTCCATTAGTGTTGACTTGAATAAAAAACAGAAGGAAAAACGGTATTACTGGAAATATGCATAGACTGTGGGCAGTGGAAGGGGATAATAGTCGACAGGCACCTTTGCAAAAATTACCTTTATTTAATAGAGTACTTTTATAACATATACTCTTCCTGGAATTTTTTTTTTTTTTTTTTTTGGTGACTATATGATAATATGGCAGTAATAGGCATCCGAATACTTTAAAGAGGAGAACTACACCCTTTCTTTCTTTGGCTATCTTATTTTTTCCCAATGACTTATTTTGATCGTAAGTTAATCCCCTAAATTTTGTGAAGTCAAAAGATGTTTTGTGTGTACCTTCTGAATCAGAAGAATCTTTATTACTGCCACGCTTGCTCACTGAGACCTCTGTGCCAGTGGGCATCAAGCAACAAGGAGAGCACTCTGTTCAAAAGTTTGACTTTCTGCAGGGAAGTACCTGGAAAATTCTGAGGGTAAATCCTTTTCCTTCAGATATGCAAATTGTGACTGTTTAATTTTAAAGACACAATGTGCTTGCCTCACATTAGAGATCTCTGAAGATAACCCATTGTGTAGAATTGTAATTTGAACTGCGATGGCAAATAGATTTATTTTAGGCTTCTGTGAGGCAAGGCTGAAAACCCAGTATTTGTTACAATGCTCTGCGTGAATAATCTAAATGCATTTCTGTTTCCATGGAATTATAGAAAATTGTAAATATTAGTCTAAGTCATATGCTCATCAGTATCAGCCCCAGGATTCTAAAGCTACAGTCTGCTGAAAATTGGAAAAGAATATTGGCTTGTTATTTTCAGGTCTGTGTAATAAATATTTGAAAATTGTTAGGTCACATTTTCTTTGTCATATAAAATATACTGGTAAATATGTTTTTTTATTTATAATGTCAGTTTTCTTGCTTACTGAATGGCTGCAGAAAATGGTAAAAATGCATTGTATCTATTTCTGTTGCCCTAAAAAAACTGGTAGACAAAGACTTAGGAAAGCAAATTTAAATGGCTTGTACTATACTAACTTCTAAATCAATCAGTGTCTTGAAATTTGCCTTAAAGCAGTATGTATTAGTCAAAATTTCATCTAGAGCACTCCAGTGAAATCCAGGTGAATGAATTAAATCCTACAGGAGCTGGGAAATGAAAAAGCATGTGATAGGCAAAAGATAACTTTGTGAGTTTAGGAAATACAGATAATAAACATGCCTGCATTCTTTTCCATTGTTTTTGCCAACTGCGTTGTACACGCCCCCCTTATATATAATTGCATTTTAATAATGAGGTAGCCTCAGCATATGAAATAGGTTGTTCCTTAATTGTGTTTGCATTATGTTTTGTTAATGAAGAGAATGTGTGATTTTAATGATTGCAACACAATGCTGTTTATATTTAGTCTCTCTTTTCCTTTCTCTTTATTAAAAAGCATTGAGTAGCAGAATCCAAAGGTAATTCTGGATTAGCAGTGATTAGTAGTGATGGAGATTTGCAACAGGATTGTGAGACTGCTTCTACATTATCTATGATCATGTAGTTATACAGTTAATTCAATGTTTTGCTAGTTTATATGTTAATAGAAGTTTGTTAGGTTTATGAATTTAAAACAAATTATTATTAATAAAGTGTGATCACAGTAGATTCTGTGATCAGATGTCACTTGTTGATTTTTTTTTTTTTCTTTACTCAACTGAGGAAAATGAAAATGTTTCTGAGTCCTCTAGGCTGGCAAGTGATGTGCTCATGAAAAGCATTTTTGTTTAGCTAGGGAAACTTTTAGCATTAGCAATCACATTACATGTCATTTGTAGGTACATTGGATAGCTAAAGTGGCGTAGGTGCTCTTTTGAAAATCTTTTCATGTGAAAAACACCGTAAGGAATTCATCAGTCCCTGAGTTTTCTTTCTGGGAGAAACATGACTGCCCTGAGGGAGTAGCTTCCAAAGGTGCAACTTCTGTATCCAGAAGCTCTCATATTTTTTTCAAAACCATGCATTGCCCTCAGTGGAACAACTAGAAGCCTCCATGCTTTAGCAAGACCAAGTGGAGAGGCATCCTCTCTGATCATTAACATGCCTTTTGTTCAGTTTGCAAAGGCATTGTGCAAAGTTTTGCTTGGCTTAAACTTCCAAATGCCTTTTATGTTCCAACGATAACTAATTAGCTCTTGGCTTCTTTGGGGTTTTTTTGCTAGTCATCGCCTTTGTCTACTTGTCTGGCACTTGACAGTAATTGCCTCTCAGAGTTTGGATCCACATTTTCATTGAAGCTTGAGCTCTTACTCAAAGCATAATAAAGAATAAGTCAAATTGCTAATGTAGGCTATGATGTTAAATGTTTTGAGGCTGTCCACCATGATGATGACACTGGAGTTGTGTAATGATTTGGATTTCACTGTTGGTAGGCATACTCATTTAGTGGAAAGGAGGTCTACTGCAAAGAGGTTCCAGTCCTTGTTTTATTCCTCTTAAGTTTTTAATAGTTATTCCTGAGAAAGCAAAAAAGCACCTTACCTTGTCCCACAGCTGAGCTCTCTATAAATATCATGCCATATATTTTGTACTGGCCTTAATCAGCCATGTCTGTATCTACAGAAGGCAGTAACTGCAAGCCGAAAGAAACAATTTTAGTTAAAGACCAGTTTAGTCCTCCATGTCAGCATCATATCACTGGAGCAACTTGTAGATAGCATAGACATAAGCATTTTGTGTTTAGCCATTTTATGGTGCATGGACATACACGTTTCTGAGATTATAGTATAGTTTACTTTGGATGTGCTGTTTTCTTTTTGCATATGGTGGGGATTTCATGCTGCTTATAGCATGAAGTTTTATCATCTTTTGCTGGACTATGTATGGACTGAGACTGAATTAAGTTCCTAAATAGCACCCCACATGGGTGCTGTGTTTTGAATTTGTGACTAAAAGAGTATTGATAACACACTGTGTTTCTGATAACACTGTGCAAGCAACTGCTCAGCAACAGGGCTTGCTTTTTTTTCCTCCTCTATTTTCTTTATTTCTTTGTCTCCTCTTTATCCTTTTCTTTTATTCCCCTTCCCTATCAAGTAGGCTAGGAATGTGCAAGAAGTTGGGAGTGAACACAGGTGGGACAGCTGACCTGAACTGACCAGAGGGATGTTTTATACCATATAACATTCCACTCAGTAATGAAAACTGAGGAGCTTGGAGGTTGGTCTTACAGGTCTCACTGCTCGGAGACTGGCCAGGCACCAGTCTGCTTGTGTAAGGTGTGGAGGGAGTGAGCAGTAGGGTGGATGCTTAGTTACTGACTGGTGTCAGCCCACCACAGACTTACAGCTACTGTATTCAAGAGCAGTATCTTGCATCTTTTGCGGACAACTGACCATTAGCAGACATTCCTGAAGTGAGGACAGAACATTGGACTGCTTTGCAAAGAACATATATTATGAAAGTGAGGAAGAATAGAGTGTGGTAGCGTAGTAGGAACTACAGAAAAGTAGAATGGGGTTTATCATATGAAAGGTGGTATTTGAGAGAGACGTGATTTGACATTTCATATTGTTTCATGTTCTTAAAAGGAACTCATAGAAGAAATGTGGAGAAGTATGGTAATAAGCTATCCTCATAAATTTGTGGTTTTAGCAACTCAGAGTAAATAATGGGCAGTTTAATTATTATTTTCAAGTGAAAAAATTTAGAGAGGCAACATAAAAATCAGCAAGGTTTATTTGCTAGCTGATTTATATCCCATGAAGGACCTTCTGTTCTGTCGTGATTAAAGAAATCATTATGATTCTGCCTATGAAAACCAAGGAGACAGTCCGTGGAGCAAGTACTAGTTAGAATGCCTTCTTTTAGATTAGGGATTTCTACAGTGAAGTATTAGTTGTGAAATTGTAGTTGTAGTAGAATTGGAGTAGAATCCAGGGAGAAACTTCCAAGAAAAATGGATAAGTCAGGAAATGCAGAACTGAGAACAAAATTACTTACTGCTACCATATTTTCACAACAATGATATGTATTTTGATATTTCTGAATTTGTTTAAAATTACCGTTCTGTAAAGAACTGCCTTCAGATAATCTTATCTGCATTGCAGTTTGTTCCTTGATGTATAGTATATCTTATTAGTAGTGATCACAGAATTATATAATCAGAATTGAAAGGGAGATGGAAGATTTTATAGTACAACTGCTCTGCTCAAAGTGGGTTCAAATAGAGTGCATTACTCAGGGCTGTGTCCAGTCCAGTTTAGAATATTGTCAAGGCTGGTGATCCTGCAGCATCTTTGGGCAATTTGTTCCACCGTTTTACCACCATCAGAGTATATTAAAATGGAATTTCCTGTCTTTCAACTCCTGCCCATTGCATCTAGTCGTTTCACTGGGTGTCACTAAGAAGAGTCTGACTCAGTTTCCAAACCTTCCTGTCAGATATTTATACACATTGACAGGATCTCCCCTGAGGATCCTCTTCTTCAGGCTGAGCAGTCACAACTCTCTCAGCCTCTTTCCCAACATCAGATGGCCCAAGCCTTAATCATCATCTTGATTAGCAGGAGCCTCTGGTCCTTGTCTGCAAAGCTCCTTTCTAACTCATTGGCCCCCAGCGTGTACTCTTGCATTGGGTTCTTACCAGGTACAAGACCTTCATCAAAGTGTATCTTCCAATTTTCAGCAGTATTCAGGTTGGGAATTGTATCCTCTTCTTTCCAAACAAAATTTTAAAATATAATATGTCTCAAAAATATATGCTTTGATATTATTGTATTATATCTGTAAAGGTTTTATACATTCTTATAAACATTCACTTCTTAGAGATGAGATATCGAGATGGGGATTCTGATCCAGTTCTTAGGTTCCAAATGCAATTAAAAACAAACAAAAAAGAAAAAAATTCCATAGCCATATTCAAGCATGGTTACAAATATACACACTATAAAATGTGGGGTTTTTTTTAATTGCAAATGTTAGTCTGTACATTTGTGACTTTGGAAGGTAAAGTAAGGGAATATTACCTTTAACCAAACAACCTGTACTTCAATGATAGCGGTTTTAAATGTATTTTTTTATATAGGTGAAAATTTTGTTTGAATGCCCAAGCAGCAGCTGCTCATGGTAGATCTTGTATATTTTATCATTTATCCTACTACTATCACATCTACCTATTTTTATTTCCTTGTGGTTGGTTGGTTTTGGTTATTTTTCTCTCTGTCTTGCCTACCAGAGGAAATGTTATAAAGCCTTCTCAGCTACTAGTCTTCTCCCAAGTGGTTTTTAACTGCTGCAGACAGGTCTTTGCCATTTATTGTACTTAACAGAAGAAATTATCCATTTTCATAATGGTCTCAGTGCTCTTTTCTGTTCTTTTTCTTCTAAATAATAATAAAAATTAGAGTGGAACTGTCATTTCTTCTGTGATTTAGAAAAGTACTGAGAACAAATTGATGTCACAAAATAGTTAATGTAAAAGAAATAAAACCTGAAGAGTGCTGAAACTGAACAGCATTCAACTGTATTAAAAAACAACAGGAAAAAAACCCAAAGAAATATATTCTCCTCTGGATTGTTTAATCCTTGGCCACAGCTGTATGAATTTGCAGGTGTTAAATTATTGAGAGAATGGCTTATGAATTTTTCCAATTGTCTGTAAAAGCATATTGGGAATTACAGGGAGAAAAATAAGCATTGACTAACAGACTACAAATTTAAAACAGTGTATTTTCTAGTTCATATTAAGTCTTATGTGAATGCCAAATATAATGCTGATCAGACTTAATTTATGTTGCATTTATGATTGTGATAAAACAGGAAATAAAACCAGTAACAAGAATGTCTGGTCATATTATTTTCCTTGAACTGGAAGCCCTCAATGAAATTGTTCTGTTGTGGTCTTAGAGTGAATAGATTAGTTAAAAGAAAAAGTAATGTGATTTGGATTGCTTTACTTCAGGTTTGTATGAAACTATATTGGAGTACTTTCCCTGTTAATTTGCCCCAAAGTTATAAAGGAAAATTGTATATAGTGTCCTGTCTTGTGCTCTTGTTATTATTTATTTCATTTACTATTGGTTTATGTTTCTCTGAAAAAAACCCAACCCAGCAGATTTGTTGGTTATGTTACGTGTTAAATCTTTTATTGCTTTTGAACTGTGTTAAATTTGATTATACAAAAGGGCTTAAAAGCCTGTTTTCTAAAGGAAGTAATTTTTTTTATCTCCCTGCCTTCTTCCCCCTTCAGACAACCTGATTCTGAGTTGCCTTACCAGCCTATTATTGTATAATTTCCTTACATTTAACATGGAATGTCTTACTAAGCCTGCGTCACTTCTGTTATTCTGTGATATAAACTCAAAAGCAGACTGAGCTGACCAGTGGATATTTTCTCTGGTTGTTCAGTGCACACAAAAAATCTGTTGGGAACCATTCCCTGTTTGCTTAAGGTCGTGCCACTTGAGTGGATAAAAAGGATATAAAAGAGTATTCCTGACCTGGTTCTGTCTGGGTATTTTTTCAGACACTACAAGTGAGGGGTTTTGTTGTTTTTTTCTCCCCTCTCTTTCCATTTCGAGATCTCATAAACATGTTCACCTTTGTCTTACTGCGGGTTGCTGGATTCCTGATTGATGTGCCATCGTTTCAATGTGTCCTTCTGCAGGTTGTTAAATGTGCTATGCTGTGAGCTCAATACCCTTTTACTCTTGGAGACTCAGTATAAAGTGTCACAAGTTTTACTAACTGCTCAGGAGGAAAATGTCACAGAAACTTCAGAAGGACCAGGGTAAGAAGTGACTGATGTAAATGTTATTTTAACTGATTTAATGCTATTTTAACTATCAAACTCTTCTCCTGAGAACAAATACATGAATGCCTTAGTGGCTGTAAACATACAAATGCTTTCACTTGAGTTGGCTTTTAATGTGCATAAGTTTCCTTACGTGCAGGTTTGTCAGCAGTTTTAATATGAAAAGATATGAAAAAATAGCCTTCTCTTCCTCCCATGTCTGCCCTAAAAGTATAAGAAATAAAAAAGCCATTATTTTTCTACTTTTTGTGTTACTCTTGTTTCCTTAACAAAAAGCGTTCAAAATTTGTAGATGTAATGCCTGATATGCCTTTTAATTTTACATTATTTTTTAACGTTATGTATTTAATATAAAATTAGGGTATTGTTTTAATGTTCGTGATTTAAAGGCATCATCAGTACTTGGGCTTTTTTGTGGGGGAGTGTTTGTTTCTTGTCGTTGTTGTTGTCATTGTTTGGTTTGTAGCTTTGTCAACTCTCCAACAGTTTATTTGTACGTTAATCAACTCTCCAACTTCTGTGACTTTCCACTGCTATCTTCTAAGTAAAATTGCAGACCGCATCCTTGCAAAAGGGAAAATGTATTTTTGGGACAGAAGCGGACAGTTGTTTAGTTACAGACATTTTTTCCTTTCTTACAGCATGCTGAGTTTTAAGAATTTTCCTCTTACTGTTTGTTATATGGGACTGTTACAGAATGTAAGTCAAACTGTATGGTTGAAGATGATAGATATTTACTATTTGAGAATGAAACCTACTATTTCCCTACTAAGGCAAAAGTTTTATTAAGAAACTTAGTGAATAAAACTGGATTTTACTGCTTCTAAAAATTTTGTACCTTGGCCTGCCAGTGACTTCAGACAGCAAGTTGGCTGTGTTTTAAATTATTAATAACTCTGCTTATTTGTGACAGTAGAAGTATACTGGTAGGCCAAATAAGGAGCAAATTTAGATGGTCCATTAGCTGTCACTGCCCTAATTACTGAACGTGTGGGCTTAACAAAGCTTGTGAAATTTTCTACTCTTTTGTGTCCAATAATTGCTCAGATGTTTCTAATCAGTAGTCGGTAGGGAGGTGCAAAGTTAGAATAATGCTTGGAGACATCCCAAAATGCTTCATATTTCTGTTTATTTATGCCTATGTGTATTCCAGGTTGTGTTTTAACTCCAGTATGTTTCTCAAAATATTCTTGCTTATTAAAGTTATCTGAATTAAACAGTCACTAAATCAAAGTAGTTCTAATTTTTGGAGGTTTTTTTGTGTTCTGTTTGGTTTTTTTTCACAGAGGTTTTATAATTGATGGTCTGTCAGTGGAGAGAAACCATGTTCTTGTAAGGATAAATCTGATTGGAGGACCACAGGAAAGGATTTTGCCTTTGAGAGCATTAGATAAGGTTAGAACCTAAGTTTAGCAGTTTCTGTTTGTGTAGCTCCTGCCTTCATTAATTGAACATTTTTGCTGATAATTCAGCATGTGCAAAATTATTTAATGTTAAGAAATAACAGACCAACTTTAGCTTTATAAATTATTAACATTTTAAAGAAGTGATACACTGACAAAATACATTGTTCCCACTATCTGTGGATGGGCATGTACCTAGGACATCCTTGGTCCAGGTGACATGTTTATTTTGCTCGATTTTAATGTTACTTTTAAGTGAATACAATTTGGGGTGGTTTTTTTTTTACTTCTATATTTCTGTGTTTTGTTTACTAGCTTTCCATTTATCTTCCTTTTATTTGATATTTTTTCCATGCCTGGGTTTTCATATGCAGTATCTAATACCTGGAGCTTTCATCGATGTTCTAACAATAGAGTGTTTGTTAAGCAACTTCTTTAAATGTTCTACTTCTCACTGGCTGTCAGTTTCATAAAGATGAAATGCAAATTACTGTCAGCAAAACAAAGACACTGAGATCAATGTATAAAGTTGGAAATACAGTTTAGTAGGTTGGTTTGGGTTTTTTTAAATAATTTTTATGAAACTTGCAATTTCCTTTATGGTTACAAAAAAAAAAAAAAAAACAGTAAAATCGAAACTGTCAGTGGTATATACCATAAAAAAATCATATCCTCATAATCTATGCTTTTTGGATTTTGTATTCTTTTTTTTTTAGTTATGGCACATCTCATTGGAAATTGTAGTATCCAGCATAATTTTCGTGCATAGGCAGTAATTCTGGGAAAAGTACCTCTTGTGTTAATCGAGAAAAAGCTATTAATTATTCTCCTAAATTATTTTATTTCTGGTCCTGTTTCTAGGGCAGTGATCTATATCCTTGGCCAATGTTTTCATCGTTCCCTGTGCCAAAGTACTATCTTGCAGAAATTCCTAGGAAAGCTGACTTCAGACAAGGTACATACAAAGCATGCAAGCAGTGTAGATGTCATGCCAGCATCTTGGTCAGTTTGAAAATTTCTTTTTCCTTCCTCCCAGCACCCAACTTCCCACCCTCACATCCCACAGATTAAAATCTCATTAAGTACTTAAGGTTATTTCAATGTTGGCTGCAATTGTAGCTAAATAAATTGGTTTGGTTTTGCTTGTCTAGCTTTGTGCAACTGTCAGTCTGCAAAGATCTGTTTGGTAATCTAATTCTTACGCAGACTTCAAGATTAACCTCTTGGCTCGTCTCAGGTGGGTGACTCATAAGGTGCATTTATATCATCTCTCTAGTAACTGAAGCAAGACAGTTTGGTTAAACTACAGAGTTTTTTGTACTCTATTTTCGTGATTCACATCCCTGTGTTTACAGAGCTTGGTGGTGTGTGAAATAGACAGCGTTTAGGATAGTTGGTTTCCACATTGAACATCAATTTGGAATGTGAGCAGACTGAAGAATCCTTTCAAGAACTATCTAGGCACAGCAGTTTAATTCACATAGAGAAACCGTTTCAAGGTTTTAGTTTGCATAGACAATGCAAAAGAATCTGATGAATGGTTTAGGAAATATATAATCTATTGGTTTTGTTCATATTTACTATATCCCTGAGATGAACTTATTAGAAATTATTTGTGAATTTCCTTAACAGAGACAGATTTTCAGAAGTGATAGAAATTCTCCACTGACTATGAAATATAAAATAGTCTGTTTGTAAATATCTGGGGAAAAAAAATTAAAAAAGGCGATTTCCTGCTCTGACCCGAGGAAAGGCCATGTAGCTATAAAAGAAGGGAGTTTTCTGTATCTTAGCTTTTGTAATACTGTTGTAGGCTTCCCAAGGGAAGTTCCATAAGACAACAATCAGATAATGGTGAAGTGGGTGCCCAGTTGTTTTAAATATTTCTTCAAGGAGGCAGTAGCATTGCTCTTGTGTTGGAAAAGCATATTGTATTGTATCCCTTAGAACTTGTTCAGAGGATCCCTCTGTTCTGTTCTTCAGAGTTATTCTGTTGCTCATCATTACCCAGTGGGATAATGGAATAAATATTACAGTTGTCACTTTTGTGGATGACAGCCAACTAGGAAAACGTGGGGAAAAAATGGCTAACAGTAAATTTGCTGATATGAAGTTTCAAAGGTTTGCAGTTGAGTTTGATGAAGAATTGAAATAATGGTATCAAAGAAATATTTTAATTTGGAATGGCATTTTTGATGTTAAAGGTAGCTGAAGTAAAGGATTATATAACTGCAAAATGAACAGAACATTTGGTTTTGGTGTTAAAATATTTTGTGTTTGTTGCTCGAAAAAAAGAGAAACCAAAGATTGAAAGCATTCTATTTCAGTACTCAGGTTAAAAAAAAAAAACAAACCAGCAAATTGTGAATATATGATTTGCCAGACTGAGGCTTTCAGGATGTGTAAGTTATTTTGAAAGAAAATATTAGAATAAATAGATCAAAAATAAAGCAAATGAAATTCATAAAGTGTTATTGTAACGCTTGGAAAAAAAGAAATCAAGAGCATGAATAGAAAATGGAGAACATCTGAACTGTATTTTTAAGCACTACGATATGGCAATGATAAAAGTTTTCTTTCATAAGAGAGGTTAAAAGAGTACAAGATAGATCTGTGAGTTAGTTTATACAAGATCTTACACCTTCTTTGTTGTGAATATTCAAAATTCATGTTGTGTATTACTTAGATTGCTCGGAGTTTACAAAAATACTTGTTAAATTTTCATTCTGCTTTAGTGCAAGGAGATGGACAGGGTTCACACAGACTTTTGAATGGCAAGAGTTCTGCAGCCGTGGTATGAGTGGGAATGCATGACTGCTTCATTGTATCTGTCATCAAGAATCGAAGGCCAGCACAATGTTCCTGTGGTTCCCTGAACCTGTCTGTGTTCAGATTTCATGCTGTGGTGTTTCATTATGTAACCTGTGATGTATCATTCCTGTCCTCTTATTTTGGGCATTTCTATGACTTGAATAATTAAGACTACTAGATTCTTAGTACTGTTGAAGAGTGTACAGTTTCTTTGGCTGAAAAAGCTGTAACTGTGGGTTTTATTCTCTCTGTCCTGTCCTGACCTCTTATTTGTGTCCTCTCTTATTGCTCAGGTGACATGGACCTACTTTCTACTTTGAAAATATGTCCTGTGTCCATCACATAATTGTGATGTCAGGTGTAAAAACATAACCTGAGTTGATTTTTTAAGTATATTTATAGAACAGATGTTGGAGATGGCCAGGGAGAGTTAAAAAAAAAAGTATACATATGTGCTCTTGAATATGATGAATATGATACTGATGATACTGCTGTTTCTAACCCTCCCTTCAGGTGAAGCTGAAGGACAGAACCTTTCCCAGAAGGGTGTCTCTGGACATGGGGAAGAGTCTAAGCTGAAATTGCTCACTGAATCTTTTGAAACTTGGGTGGCCAAACTGAGGTCAGGGAACAGGAAGCTTCATTTCCATAGCCCTGGACCTCATGTAGCCTGTGACTATATCTGGTATAATGGAAACTGTGGATAAAACTGAAAGTAGCATATGAGGAGCGGTTACTGAACAGGACTTACTCACACTGAGTTGTCTATCATGTAAATCCAAGAAATGGGTAAGGTTTTTAGTCCCTCTATAAATTATTTTGAAGGACAGTGCTGAACATGCAACACTGACACTTTTTGGTTCCATTTGGGGTGGGAAGGGAGGAAAACTAATGAGCTATAAGAAAAAGCAGAGCAATGATAACTGTGACAGTGTATGGAACATATGTTTCGCATCACCAAGGCCTGAAGGCTGCATCTAAGAGAAGTCTTTTTTAACACTCTTGCTAATATTCTGTGGTCACAGAGACTGGCAGGTGGATATATTAACTCACTGGATCAAAAATGAATCTATTGTAATTTATGTTGGTAAATTTAGTAACTACATTGGATTAGTGGAGTAATTCCTCCATTTCATGATGACACTTTGAGGGAGTAGTCTCACCCAAAAAATATATTCGTATTTGAGGAAAATCTGTAGTGTGTCACTGTTTACAAATAACTGCCCTGGTTTTGCAGATGTTAGGTATTTTGGTGTGTGTGTCTGTAGGAAAGGATTTGTGGAAAAATAAACTTGGTTGGTTGTGTATTAATATTCATTAATTATTTCAGACAGTACTTAGAGTTTGAAAACTATAGGGTAGCAGTATATTAATGATTCACTTCTGTCAAAGATAATTTATAGTGAAGCTTCAAATTATTTATGTGGATCATTATTTACATGTGAAAATTAATTTTGCCATTTCCACCTGTTTATGCTGCAGCAAGATACCTTGTTGCTTTTCTTGTTTTAATTTTTCAATTAATATTCCATTAACAGAATTTGAGGAAGAACTATGAAGTGGTTTTCAAAGAGTGATATAGTCCTTTTATATTCAGGATACAACTGTGAAAAAGTTGTGTGGGGTTTGTTTACTTGTTATATTAACTATAGTGTAGATTATTAAAAGTTAAACTCTTTAGAACTCTATTAAACTGTAATATTCACTCTTCTATTTGCACAGAAGATGCTTTTTCTACTCCTAGCTCTGAAGTTATGACAGTTGGTAATGATTTTGGCTGAAGAATAGTGTCCATAAATGTCTACTATGATGCATTCACTGCTTAGCATTTCCCTAACCGTAGGTACCCCACCATTCATTAATTTTATTTTCTTCTGGACTCATACAGTGCAGAATTGTTACCAAAACCTGTGGTTATGTTCTTAAAAGTATTTTGATAATTTATCTCAGACACTGTTCTCTGAGTTCTTTGCTTTTGTACTTTTAACTTGAATGAGAACTTGCTGCAATGTTTCGGGTTTAATTTTCTTTTGTTGAGAGGGTTTCTTGTTTGTTTGTTTGTTTGCATGGTTTGGTTGGGGTTTTTAGGTTTTTTTTTTTTGGTTGGTTTGGTTTTTTAAATCTGATTTCAGCCTTTTTTTTTTTTATCCCTTTCTGTTGCTAGCAGTCTCTAATTTCTTTCTAAATTTTCTCTGTCAAAGAATCAGCTGTATTAGCTTTCCTGTTATCCCTTATAATTTCACATAAATGTCTTTATCACCTACACTTCTTTGACCTGTCCTCCTTTTTATAGTTGCCTTGTTATTCATGTGTAAGCCTGTTGTCTTTTGCTTTTAAGTCCACGCAATTAACAAAAGATGTAAGAGTAGTAAGGTCTATGAGAAATGTACATGAGGTTTCCTAAATTATATATCCCTATATGGATTTCTTTCTATGTACTAGTCAAATATAACGTAGTGGGGTTATTCATATCGCAACTTAGATTTTGAATAAGATACACGTGGATTTACAGATCTTAGTTATTAATCACAGAAAAACACTTCTATCACAAAGCACAATCAGATGAGAAAGGGCTTGTTGCATTTCTGTTTTCCAAAACATTGATGAATTTTTTCCGTTCTTACCTGCTTTAGGCACAAAAGCTAGCTGAAGAAATATTCGAAGAATTATAAAGCAGCATCTTTTAGGGAAAGAGATCAATTTAAACTTGCGGTTGTGGTGTGGTGGTTCAGATTTCATACACACAAGTAACTGTAGCTTATTTATAGTGCAGTTTCATAGCTTCATAAACTAGTAAATGTGTTTTGTTTGGGTTTTTTAATGGGACTACACAGGACAACCAATGTTAGCACAAAGTAAGCACAAATAAGGAATGGGATGGCAAAATATAGCCACATATGAAGAAGAAAGTACAGAAGTGCAGCAGATTAATTAAATTGACATTAGTTTCTTTTCATTCATGAGTATATTTAAAAGCTTACTAGCATCAGTAGAGGAAGGCCATAGTAATTTTCTTCCTCACATTTTCTTTTCTATTTTTTTTCTCCTTCTTCTCTTTCCTCACCTTCTATCCTTCACCTCATTCAGTAGTTCTGGTATTTCTTCCAGAAAAAAAAATTCAAGTAATTAATTTAGGATAACTAGTGAACTCATTTAGTGACATACCAGAAAAGAGATGAAATAAAAGCAGAACTTCTGTGTTTTGCATTAGTGTGTGTTTAGAACACCTCTGGTGGTAGTGTGAAACCCCACCCTCAGTAACAAGTAACATGCATAGCCCAGACCTGTGTGGTTGTTTAAGTTTCAGCTGCGTGGTAATACAGTTGGGCAAGTTATAGTTGCTTACTAAATTGTGAAAGTGAGCTGACATTTATTTGGTATCATAAATCTTTTTTCATTCCGAAAAAACCCCAAGGTTCTGTCTTTTATTTTGTACCATGATGACCTGCTGGCAGAAGTAATAGTCCACATTTAATGACAAGTTAAGGGAAGCAAGTGGTTTACCTGGAAGAAAATAAGATGCAATAAGTTTCCACTATATGATACCATTTACAGTATGTAATGGATGTATTAAATACTTGACTGCACTACAGTTTCTTGGTTGCATGGGTCTCTGGTAAGTTGACTGATTAAATCTCAGCTTGTAGTCTCTGATCCTTGTCTGCCAAACTGAATTACTGCAATCCTTGAGGAAGCAAAATAACTGTTAACTTGTACAGATGAGTGTTGCTTTGCAGTTCTAGGATTTTCTTCAATACTCACCTGTTACTCACAGGAATAACAAAAAAGGGCAGAGAAAGAACTAGAAATCGTACTGATAATACTGTAAGAGTTAAATCCTTCTTCACATTAAATTTTTATAAGTAAGCTTTTCTAAGCATCACTGCATGTTATTTGGAAAGATACTGAGGACTTACTTATTTGAGGATAACAAAGAAATTTCAGGTTAATTAATTTGGAATCATTATTAATTATAATAATTAGGTTACTATAATAAGATTATTTTGAAATGTTATGTATTGTATAATAAATTGCAATGACGGGGGATACAATCTACTAATTATAAATCATTAAGGTCTTTAGATGAGCTTAAAATAAATTACATGCAACATCATAATTCTTTTGAAAATATTCTAATAATCTTAAAAGAATAAGACAGTTTGAAAATAGTATTTTGAAACAGAAATGCTATAAAGAAGTAAAAGTAACAGCAGATATTCTAAATGGCTCAAACAATTGTTGAAGCTTTAGTGAGAAGTCACCTTTCACAGCAGAATTCATTTTTATAGTGTCCAAAATGTAGAAACAGAACAAAGGAGATTTTGCGAGGTGTGAAGAACCTTCATTGCCTTAGTGAATAGTGTAGGTGGCAGTCCTTTCATAATGGTGGGAACTGCATGGTCCCACAGCAGAGCAATTGTGCCCAGCTGGAGCGAGTGCATGTGCATTTACTTTCTCTCAGGTACCATCTTTATTTTTCCCCTTGAGATGGCCAGAAAGTATTTCATATCAGCATCAAGTATTCTGGGAACCAAGTTGCCTGGTAGTTGCCAAGTGCCCATCAGGCACAGCATCGCCAGCCAGGCAAGGGAGGGGATTCTCCCGCTCTGCTCTGCAGTGGGGCAGCCCCACCTCAAGTCCTGTGTGCAGTTTTGGGCACCACAATATAAAAAAGACATTGAGCTATTAGAGAGTGTCCAAAGGAGGGCAGCGAGGATGGTGAAAGTCTGAAGGGGAAGCCTTATGAGGGGTGGCTGAGGTTACTTGGTTTGTTCAGCCTGGAGGAGACTGAGAGGAGAACTCATTGTGGTCTTCAAGATCCTCACAAGTGGAAACAGGGGGGCAGGTTCATCTCTTCACTCGTGTGACCAATGACAGGACTTAAGGAAACGGCCTGAAGCTGAGTTGGGGGAAGTTTAGTTTTGATATCAGAAAAATATTTTTCATCCAGAGGATGGTTGAGCACTGGTACAGGCTTCCCAGGGAAGTGGTCACAGCACCAAACCTGTCTGAGTTCAAGAAGCATTTGTACAACACTCTCGGGCACATGGTGTGACTCGGGATGTCCTGCGTAGGGCCAGGAGTTGGACTCAATGATCCTGATGGGTCCCTTCCAACTCAGCTTATTCTGTGATTCTATAATAGAGAAGGCAAAAGCTGTGCACAGAAGCAAAGCAAAACGAATTAATTCACTGCATCCTGTGGGCAGGCGCGTGTTCAGCCATCTGCGGGAGAGCAGGGTCCCATCACCTGTAACGGTTACTCAGGGAGACCAACTCAATCACAGAATCAATTAGGTTTGGAAAGACCTCAGATACGGAGTCCAGCCTTAGACTGAACACCACTGTGTCAACATCACTCAGAACATTCCTCCCCTTCCTCTTTCTTCCCTGAGCTTTATATACTGAACATATCATATGGTGTAAAATATCCCTTTGGTCAGTTTGGGTCACCTGTCCCAGCTGTGTTTCCCATGCACCCCCAGTCTCCTTTCCAGGGTAGCAGTAGGAAAGCAGAAAAGGCAAGATCTGGGTAAGCGCTGCTCAGCACTGCTCAGCAGTAACAAGAACATCTCTAGATTATCAACTGTGTTCAGCACAAATCCAAAAAATAGCTCCATACCAGTCACTGCAAAGAAAATTTATTTTACCCGAGCCAAAATAAGCCCAAAACTCCATCAGTAAGTAGAACGAATATTTCTGGTTTTTATAAAGCAGAATGTCATCAGCATTAGGACTGCTTCTCCAGTTTAATTGTCTTAGGAAAAGGGATATTTATGTAGAGTTTTCTTCCAAAGGTATGAGGACTGCCAAAAGTACCCATGGCAATGGGTTGGAACTGTGTGATCTTTGAGGTCCCTTTCAACCCAAACCATTCTGTCATTGTGTGATCATTACAGAGTAACACTCATTTTTCATTTCTTCTAGATAAAGATCTTGACAAGCTCTTAACACTCTTAAAAAGTCCAGAGAAGCCAACTAGGTGGACAGAAATTTGTAGAAAACAGTTCTGCAAAATCATGAAAGCCAGACCAGATAGCATCAGTGGACCAAGTGAGTATGACTTAATAAGTTTACCAAAGAAAGCAGGCAAAAGACCACTAGTAAGCAACTGTTCTTTAAAATTTCATTGAGGATTACATTATCTATACAAGTAGTCAATAATTTTGTGTTGATTATGAAAACTATTTCAATGGGATTTTCCCAAGAAAACAAGGTTTATGCTTTAAGGTCCTATTTCTCTCTTTATGACCTCTTTGTTTTCAGTGAAATTTGACAGAGAAGGAGGGCTCAAATACAAGTTTTTGTTTCAGATCTCTAAAGGGTTCATTATTGAGATACTGAGAAAATGAAAAAGAGAGCCTGAAAGAAAACATACATTTCTCAGAGATCAGTGAATGAGTTAACATGGTTTTTAAAATTATATTAATGGCCAGTTTCAGTAAAAAATGTCAGAATTAAGCCATACTTAAACATCAAAGAACCCACTCATTCAGGTTTTTCTTAATTTTCGTATGCATTTTCTAATGAAAATTGTGATCATGCAGGAGCATTGGTATAGATCGTTTAAAAAATCAAAGCAGCCAAAGCAAAAACAGCGATCATCCATACGACAGAAATCGTCAGAAGCCAGACATAATGGTGCGATATCATACAAGCTTGTGTAACAATAAAGAAGTGAGGTGTTCCCAGAAATTGCTGGCTTACATTTCCGTAGGAATTTGATTATGGTCAAATGGCCAGTATGTAGTCTAACTTGTTGTTTACAGATGCCAAAGTTTGCCCTTTATATTATTTAGGTAAGCAGTTAATACAACTGGTAAAGTTCTTCAGATGTTCTATATCTGCTTGTAGATATTTCAGAAGCAGCAAAATATCTGCCAGCTCTGTGGTTTGAGAAAACATCATGTTCACTGAATCCATTTTATGAGAGACAGCTGTGCTGCTGTGTATCTTTTGCAGCATGTGAAGCTCTCCCAAATTTCAGAGGACTGAGAGACTTCAGTCCAGATGCCCAGAAATCAAGGCTTTCTCTATAGTTACAGATGGAGCAATCTCCAAGGTTTACAAAACAAAGATGCACACTTGTGCTTCCTGTACTGGGCCCATTCTAAGGGGGACTGACATTAACTGGAGTTGAACTAGAATATACTGAGCAAAGACAACATTAGATTCAAGGACTGTGTAGTGTCATGTGTCTTGATTTGTGAAAAATATTTTGTGATCTGGTGTCAGGATTACCAGGTGCTGAATCTATAGAACCTGCTTGAACTCCATCAAAAAATTCTCGAGCAAACTGTGTAGTATCAATATCTCTAATTCACTCTTCCAGTGTTGATTACTCTCACATTGATTTGGTCAATACTTTTGTGCTAAATGCTCTGGAAATGTGTTACTTTTGGGAATGTCCATCTTTGTCCTTAGATTGGCATTTTCTCTACTAAAGCATTACCTCTGACTGTAGCTTTTCAGTAATTTCTGTGCTCAAACATCAAGGTCCAGTTTTGAAAGACTTTATTGAACTGCTAAAAGGAAATACAAACCTTCCTCAGGCTTTCATGTCTTTAAATGTGTCAGTACTGAGAGTCTGGGATTTTTCTTGGTCATCTAAAAGCAAAACATATTGTAGACAACCAGCTTCTACAGTCTATTGTTCTAAGCACAATAAACTAAGACGAAGATGTTCTTTCAGTCACTCCTTCTATAAAGGTGCCACAGATTTGTGGATGCTAGATGTATTGGATGCTTGTTGTCTTTAGGTCGCTTATCAGCAGGAGAACCATTGGTAGAGCCTTTGGTCAGGTTAAGTCTTGACATCTTTTGGAATACTCTTACCAGTACTGGTGGCCTCCCTGAAGTGTCTTTAGTACATCTAGATAAGAGTTTTCCGTGTATTAGCATCTAAGCTTTGGCAGGAAGAGAAACAGGCAAATCAACTCCTCTGAGCAATAGCTTAGATCTGTGTAGAAAACGACTAGTCTGTGTGAATCTAGGCTTAGTATATTGCATGTTCAAATTGTTCACATGACTCGGAGGTGGTTTGGCTTTTTTTGTTGAATCAGAATCTCATCATTACTATTTTAGGCATGCCTTTTTCAATTACCTCCCCCTGTTAGTCCTTCAGGTATGGCAGAAGGCATTTCTGTTGTTTTCAACTCCAGCCACTTCTTTTTTCATCTGTTCCCAGTTAATGTTGTGTCAGCAGCTGACTTCTGGGCAGATTCAATATCCTTATTCCTCTTCTCTTTTAGGAGACTTTAAACCCAAAGTAAAAGAAATTAAGAGTGTCGCAGAGATCATATCAATTATATGCTAACATTCTTCCCTTCATTATGAGATACTCAGTCCCCAAATTCTAATAGTTTTTCTCAAGCTTTATGTCCATATGTGATGTGGATAGGGATAGTAAACTCAGCTAAAATTACTTGCTCCATAGTCTTTCAGAGTTTCCATCACTTGTCTCCCTGAGGATCTGGATTTAGATCACCAATATTGTTTAGGGCCTATTAATTTACCTTCAAATTGTTTTTTCTTAATAAAAACCAACCAAGCAAGAAAAGAAAAGATAGCAGCTCTTGAAATTGCATGTGAGATCTTACTGTAAAATGTAGGAGTTTTCTTCAGTTTTTAGAAGTGAAGTGGTTGATGGAATCCTAGTAGTTACATTCAAGACAGTGTTCTGGAATCCATTAATATTTTGAGAGCTCTGCATCATCTGAGATAACTCTATCAAAACATGTTGACTGTGATCCTTTGAGGCAGTGTCATTGTTTGTGATGTATATGTGCTGCAGCCATCAGCAATTGCAGCAAGAAGTTGAAAATAACTGCAAAACTTTCCCTATAGGATAAAGAACCCACCCACACCCTGTTGTGTGCTGTTGTAGTGTTTTTAAGTCAGGATAAAAGAATGCTGATATTGTATTTGCAAAAGAAGTTTTTAGAATAATACAAAATTGATGTTTACCTTTTTATATCCTTGAATTTTCAAGGAAGCTCATGTCAAATAAGAGTGGAACAGTGGGTCTTTATGTTACGCAGGAAGAACAATTGCAAATCAGAAATTCTTTCTTCTGTCCCCAAACCAGTTTGGAGCCACTGTAAGCAGTGTGAGTGCACGTGAACGTGCGTGCAGGTGTGTAAAGATTATGACATTTGGTTTGGACTTGAAAGGTTGGTTTTTTTCCATTAATAAAGAATATACTTGTATATTAATATAAGATATGCAGCGTTCATCTCTAACAGAAACATTGTCAGAATTTTTATTATCTTGTTTTCCTCTTTTCAAAGAAAATGTAGGTTGTTCCTTTGTCATTTTTATGTACAATAATTGAAAGTCCTCCTTGTTGTTGCTGTTAAGAGTAGAATTGCTAACTATGTTTTTCCTATACCTATTAAACTGAAGTATGGTTGATGGAGTTGAAAATTTCTGCCACTATTCTTACAGAAAGATAATCTGTGCAAGATTCTCACTCTTGAATTTTTAACCTCTAACACAAGTCACAGAATCACGGAATAAGCTGAGTTGATGATCCTTGAGGGTGTCTTCCGAGTTCAACTCCTGGACCTGCATAGCACCATCCCCAAGAGTCACACCTTATGCCCAAGAGCAAAACTATTGTTAACTCATAAGAGAGTTCTTTTGTATTTTCTTTTAAATTCCTCTGAAACATCTGGATCATAGATCTGACTTTTTTGGCTTAAAACTTTTAGACTAGAAATTAGAAGATCACTCATGGTGGTTACCTATTAAAACATTTTTAACCACGTGATTTTTTTTAATCAGTGTTCTTACGTAATTTTGAAGCTGTTTCAGTTACCTTCCTTTTGTACACTACTTATTCAAGGAAAAAGAAAATCCTGCAGGAATGTGGGCATTTTACAAGGATACTGCAGTAATTTAAGAAATTTAAAAACATTTACATTTATTTCGTATACGGTTACACTCTTCTAAGTTAGAATTCTCTTTATTTTGTGTGCATGAATTAAATTTTCATGAGATGATTGCTAGTCTCTTAAAAACTTCAGTACTAATACAGGCAAGCTACCATAATTTAAGAAAATCGATATTTTCACTTGTGTTGGTAGACCACATAAACTCTACCTGAAAATTTTGGCTTTTACAGCAATACTGACTGTACTGTACTGTACAATGAATGTGCCTAAATCTCTTTTGTCTAGTTTTCCGGTTAAATGAAGAATCAGTGAACCAGTTTCTACAGTAGTGTCCAAATGGCAGCTAAATGATTTAGTATTAAAAGACAAAAATTAAAATAGCTACTTGTCATTTCACATGGACCTTCCTTTGGAAAAGACAGTGTCCTGTGAAAACCCTCTGTTTATGTATTAACCTCATGTGTTTTGATAAATTCTTGTGTGTCTTCGTCTCTCAGACTTGATTAAAATTTTTTCAAAAATCCTGATAGGCACTTAGATAAATACTTTCAAATGGTGGAAATCAATTTAGTGCTTGAGTTTCAAAAAATTACTTAGCGGTTGAGCTGTCACTTCTCCTATTTAACTCAAGCACTGAACTGAAGTATTCAACTGCTAGGTCAAGTGTGTGGATGCCTTCTAACAAAAAGGGAAGAAATATACAATGTCCCTACTTGATTTTAAATTTTCTGAATTATGGGATATTTTAGTCTTAACATAGTTCTCGTTTATTATTATAGTATGGCATATTTCAAAAATCACTATACTAATAGTCATACAGTAAATATATATAAGTAGTTACAAATTTTAATTTTGCTTTTTGTTGTCTACAGTTTCAGGAATAGACGCATTTGCTCATTTTACACAAATATTTGTTATATTGTTTGTGGGCCAAATTCCACTAAGCATATTAGTGAAGATTAGTGAGTTTGTTTAGTCTTCAAAAAAGAATAAATTGTTACTCTTCTGTAAAGTAAATTGCTTTTTCCAGTCCCATGTGTTTTATTAACCATGATTAAAAGTAGCTATATGATATTTAATTAGCAGTTTCTTTTCAGTATAAGATTGCATAAGGATATAAATTACACATGTCGTTTTTTTGTTTTAATTTAGTAGTCCTTTGCCATGCAAAATTAATTTTGTTTCTGTTGGAGTTGGCAACTCTAACTGTAAATACGGGTTTAGCTGTTGTAGTGAAACTTCTTTAGCATTACCAAAACTCAACCTTTTAAAAACTTTTAATGGACTCATTCAGTGTAAATTAATTTCTGTAAATGTTTTAGACAATTAATCAAGACCAAAAAAATCATGATTTAATGTCAGTATGTTAGCTTAAAATAATTGGAAGTAGAGTAAATTGTCTTTATTATCTCTTTTTCTTCCTTGTTTTTCGGGCATAACAAACATCTGACCGTGGGTGGAGGTTCTTTCTCCTCCTCCTCATTCCCAAAAGAGCTTTGCACTGCTCTTTAACTGTTTATGTTAGTTTTCCTGTCAGCATAGCTAGCTCAAGAGTTTTCTAGCTTTCTCCATTGCCACCTGTGCAATCCATTGCACAGATTGTTCCACCTCACTTGTGCTGCTGCAGCTGCTCGCACCACTGTTCCCTTAAACGGTATAGTGGGACTGGGTGTTCTTTACAGTCCCTTCCAACCCAGGCCATTCTATGATTCTGTGAATTACTCGGTTTAAAACCAGCAAACCCACTTGTGCAGTGGTTGCGTAGGGTTATGTGCAAGAACGGGGGAACAGGAGCTGAAGCTTCATTGCTATTAAATTTAGGTGCTGCCGAGGAGATGGTAGCATGGTCTTTCATTAGGAAATCCCACGGGTAGCAGCCGTTGTTACTCTCTCAATGCACTACCTTGCTTTGCATTCTTGTGAAAAGAGGTATCAGCATGCATATCTGTATGCTTTATATCCTATCTATCAAGACAACAGCAGCTGTTTTAGCATAGTATTTATTTATGAAAAAAATGTTCGTTATTGCTGTCTTAAATTAATATGGGTTACCTTATACAGGCCTCCTTCATGTAGTTCATGTAAAGGCTTCCTTACATCCTTTGTTTAAACTTGTACAGTGTCAGGTGTTCAACTGCTGTAGCCTCAGACCAGCAGAATTGAGGAGTCAGGGACAGTTTTGATAGTGATTTGTCACTGAGCATCTTTGCTAACTTCCTGGCTAACATTCTGTTAAGGTGGGAGATACGATTTCCTCCATAGTGAACAGATGTCAGCATCTGACTTACCTATGCAGTGTCTGCAGACTCAAAGTCCCATAGCAAGAACTGAAGAACATTATGGTCATTAAATTCAGAATTTCTCAAATTAAATACTCCTATTGCATAAATTTAAGTGAATAATTTTTATGTTGTGATGGCATAGGTGGTTTTATATTAGTTTTTTTGGAAAGAGTCCTTAGAACTCCATGTGCTTTTGTTAGCATAATTTTGGGGTGGTGACAGTTTTTTGTTCTGTGTGGGTTGTTAGGTTTATTTGGGGTTTTTGGTTGGTTGGTTGGTTTTGTGGTTTTTTTGGTGTTTTTTTCTCTTTCCTGTCCTCATACACAGACAAATGTGGTAAGATATTATAGTATAATTATAGTTAATTTTCATTTCATATTGAGACCATGTAACAAATTCTGAAGTAATCCTTGGAGGATATAAAGATGATGTGAGATTCTCTCTCTGTTTACACTGAATATATTCTCAGTAAAGCGATTAAAATTTAATTTAAGTTAGGAATGGTGTTAGGAATGCAAAAGTGCAATGCATGCTTTGAGTTGTTCCCCCATAAAAACATGAATAAGTATGCAGGAATTTAAATAGCTTTACTTTCCCATGTATTGTCATTTTGTTAGGTGATGTAGTTCCACATTTTGTTCATTGCCTCTAATGTTTTAATGGGTTTTTACTTCTTGCAGTTTTGGCAGAATTAATTGAAAAGTTCGTGTCACATCTTTCCGAATGCCAAACGGATTGTTATTTCAGCATGGGAAACTATAAAGGTCAGTTTCCTAATAATTTATTGCCATGCAGCCTCTTCATGTTTAAATTGCTTTCCTTCTAAATGTATCAGTATCATTTTGGGTGTTGTTTAAAATGTTCTTTAACAGCTCAGAAATTCATTACTTAACTGGTGGGAGATACCTCACTTTGGAGCAGAAGATGATGTGCTTGAGTCAACAAATTATTAGTGGTGGGCTTCCACATTTTTGTGTGTATAGTGTTTCCACTGGATGGATGGAGATGCAGAACAGCTGAAGATATCATTGAAAGTATTTGTTGACACCTATGATTTGCAAAGCTGGTGGCATAAGTATTTCAGATGGTGTAAGCAATTTGACTCAGCTTTTGAAAGCCCCACAAAGTTACACACTTTGTATTAAAGGATATGTATTAAAGAACTGTTATTGTTGTCAGAGTAGTCTGTTAGTTTTATACAGATGTCATGCTTACAGCCAAGAGTAAAGCATGAATGATAAAGTTGATTTATTCTGTGTGTAAAGTAATGCGTTTTAATGCTTTGAAGCACTGGTTAAATTGGAAAATTTAGAAGAAATGTTAATGTCCGCTGGAAAATGCACTTTCATTCTTCGCTATTTGTCCAGGACTCTTCTCTTAGGTTGTAGTTCAGCCATTTAGAGTACTTATTCTGCCACTAACTGTGGAGAACCAAGCTTGCTTTGGGGAAGGTCTGTTATTTATACTGATATTTTACTCTCCCATCCATAAGATGCAAATATAGTATCCTTGGAGACTTCAGGCTTGCCTTTGAAGTTTCAAAGCATAAAACTCCTTTAGTAATTTAGAGGCTCTTTCTTTTTATGTAGTGGCCTTTACCTTCCAAAAGCTTGCAAACAGAATACCCTTAATTTCATTTGAGAATCTGTCTCTTTGCTTTATGAAGAGAGTTGCTGAAGTGAGTTATTTCTATCACAATTTTATCTTTTCTTAAAAGATACTGAAAGTGTTTTCTCTTGTCCTGCATTAGTTTGTCATATACTTTTCAACTTCTCATGAGGCATAATGAGCAATAAAATAATTCCATGTACTCATAAGTCTTGCTAATTACATATTCCTGAGACTTCCTAATTCAAATAATGATTTTGATTATTCCTTTAAAAGCTGAAAAGGCAAAAACTAACTGGACGAAGAACAAACATCTGACTGTGCAACCTCCAGATGGATGCCTTGCCCAGCAAAGACAGCAATCCTGCTCTTTCTTAATCATGATAGCTAAGTGCTTCCATCCGATGTGAAAGGTCTTTAAAGAGAAGCAGTAGACCTTACTCTGTTCACTTAGACATCAGCTACTTTAGTTTTAATCTATTGTTCTCAACCTTTTGGTCAAAGCTGGGATTTAAAACACATTCAGGAAGGTTGAACCTATATCTTCTATTTAATTAATTTCGCCACAAACCACTGATTAGATGGAGGTGGCAACAACACTGCATTATTTATCTAAAATTTAATGTCAGCTCTGAGGAAAGACCAAATTTGAAAATCCTGTGACAATTGCGTAAGTTAAGTTAATTTTTTAGAATGAAAAATCACAAAAAATAGGTACAGAAACAAAGATAATATAGTAAAAGCCTCAGTTCTTGGTTTTCTTGAGCTTGACAGATTTTCTTTTAATGGTAAACCAGCTCAGTCTGTCTGATATTTCTTTTTGTATTTTCTGAATGAAGTTGGTTTTTTTTTCAGTCTTAAGGCACTTTTGGACATTAATTCTGGATAAGTTTGCCTGTTCAGTTATCGAATAAAGGCTCCAACATTTAAAGGGTTGTCTGATGAACAGTTTTCATCTGCAAATGCTTTTGATACTCCATGTGCTTTAATGAAGACAAGCTTGGAAATGGAAGAGTAAGAAGTCTTCTCAAGGATAGTCAGTAATCTGGTGGTAAGAAACTGATAAATGCAGGCATAGGGCTTGTGATACCTTACTGAGTTCTTTCCTTGTCAGCAACAGCATTATCACAGACTTTTTTTGTGAAGCGTTCTCCAGCCCAGGAAAGAGTGTTTCTCAGGCAAACAGCATGTTTCATCAAGGGTTTCCTTTAAGTTTTATAGGAAAACAGTTATTAAAATTTTGTAGCACATTTTTCAGACAGGTGTAGCAATAAGAGTTGACCATGGAAGCTAGTTTAGGCCAATAAATTCACGCTGATGGACATGAAACAAAAGTCTGGCTCTGAAATTGAATCTGAGATTATACTCCACTCTGGAACAGTAAAAGGGTGTGATTGTAAGAATTGGTCGCATAGCTAAATTTACATTTATTTTGGGTGCTTTTTTACGATCATAAACACTGTGGCCTTCCTATGATGGGAGGGTAATGCGCTTTGAGAACCCAAGTATGCGTTACGCTTCCTACGTTTGTACCAAAGGGACAAACAGAACATATTCAAATGTTTATCACACCGTATTTGTTTAAAATTAGATTTCTCACTGATTGAATAATGATTGACCAGATTTCTTACATTTCTCAGAGTTTTCTGCTAGTCTTCATAAAGCGTTGCAGTCTCTTCAGGGAGAATTATTGAATGCCATGTTATTTCACAGTATCTTGTTCATATATTCTTGCATGTGTAAGAGCCATCTAAGCTAAATCCTAAAACTAGTTACAGTAGAGACATTTTTCTGTATGAGGTAAAGTTAATGAGTTGTTAGAAAGTAACATCTTTCTAGCTCTGCATCTAAGTAAGCCAAACATGCACTTGGCAATTGCGTGTGTCCACCATTCTCTTAAATAAATTGGGGTCTGAGGAACTAAAAAACAGTTTCTAAATAGCTGTTTAATTTCAATGAAGAAAAGTCACATTTTTCATGAAAGTGGATTCAGTACAACACGTAGATATTCAGCGTTTATCATGTTTCTTGAAATGAGAATTTGATGATCTTAAAGAAATGACAGCTCTGTAAACCTGTAGCTTGTTGTAATTAGAATAACACAGTCATCCATCTGTTCTGGAGCCCCTCAAGGATTTCAGTGTCTTATAAAATTTGCAAATATGGAAAAATCAAATTAGTTTGGGTTGTTACCATTTTCAGGATAAGAGAGAAGGAAAAATATCTGATAAACCACTATGCACTTGCAATGTTTAATTATAAACAGTAACACAAATCTTCCATGAAGTTTACTTTCTGCTAGCGGCAATGATACTGCTGTGATTCTGTGTATTATATGTTAACGATCTCTGTCTATCCACTTTCCTAGAGTTAATACTTTCTAGTTTGCTTTTATTTTTTCTTTCTTCATAATAAAACCCAAAACATTGAACACCAAATCATTGATGTCTAGGTGTAATAGGTAATAGAATGGCAAGAAACTGAAATTTTCTGTAGAAGTAAAATACTATGCCTTATATATTGGGGATATGAAGTTCCTAAAATAGCCTCTTGCTCTTTCTGCTAGCAAATTCCAGTTCAATGCAACAGAAATGCTTTGTGGAAATGTCTTAGTTTTCTCAAGGTTTCAACAAACCCATTTATCAGAGAAATTCCACATGCAGAGTCATCTAATATGTTAGTGTCTGGGCTTCTTAATTGATCTCCACCATGTGTTGCAGACTCCCCAAACTTGGGAATGTTGCAACATTCCATGATTTACAGGTTTTTTAGGTAGCACTACTTTTGTAGATGACCTTGCAGTTGAATCCTCTGTTTCCACTGAACTTTGTCTCTGAAACGGCTCTGCTGTGTACTGCCAAAGGGACAGAACCTCAGGGATTTAAGATCTTGGCCGTAAAACTCAAATGTCACAGTGTGTTCCTTCTTCTAGATGAGGCTTAGTTCTCTGACTGAACAAAATCTCATAGGGACTTTCTGCCATTTAATAAGCTCTTAATCTTTGAAGGGTCAGGTGAGTCAGGTAACAAACTGAGAAATTTCAAAAACACCAGTGTTTTTAAGGTATCAATATAGAGCTGTTCAGAAGGAGTGGCAAGCAAGAAATACAGGATTACAACCTGAAATTGGGCTGAAAGGGAAGGAGAAGGAGGGGCATTCTTTCCCTCTTTCTGCATCATTTGATAGATGCACTTCTTTAAACTGTCTTCCACTTAAAAAATATTGTTAGCAGAAAGCATTTTACCAGCTGCGGTTTAGGTAACTGGACTGAAAATGTGGTTCATTCTTAATGAGGCTGTTTCCAGAAATAGCTTGAGTATTTGTGTTGACATTACATAAAGAAGTTTTAGATATGAATATTTTGATTTTGTATTGTTACGACAAGAGTACTGATGACACAACAGATACTTTCAATAGTCAAGGTGGAATTGCACGAGATTACCTAGCTCTGCAAAGCCAGCAACGTTCTCCAACAATTACTCTTTGATCTTGTTTACATTGTCTCCATTCCCAGTTCAAATCAAACAGTAATAATACTTTTCTTTGAAAAAAGACTTTTTATAGACAATTCTTAAAATGCATATGAGATTCAAACTGTCAGAAGTGCTCTAGTTGAGTAGCCTGGTAAAGGACACCATCAAGAAATAGCAAAATGGCAGAACAGCATATAGAGGGAAACTCATAATTTTTGCTCTGCCCCAAGTCCAAATAATATTTTAAAATAGAAAACTTTCATAAGAACATAAGCATGAGAAAGAATAGGTACTGGCAAAACGTAAAGATTTATATTGACTGCTTGGGCATCTGCCAATGGACACCATCAGTTCAACTTACTGTTCAACAGTACCTGTTGAAGAGTAAGTAAAAACCTGCTCTTTTGTTAAGAAAAAAAATAAATAATAGAAAAATTTATGAGTTCCACAATTTCAGTTTATATGGACAAAGTCAAGGGCTAGAAATCTGGTAGCAAACATACCTATATACTTTTAAGATTTTTGAAGCATCTGCAGGAATTACACAGGTTGCTACGGCTATCATGGTATTTTCAGCTGTTTGCGGAATTGTTCTTTACATATTTTCTTTGAATCGAAAGTCTTTTTCATCCATGCAAGACAACTAATCTTTCTTACCAACACTGAAGTTAAATTTAGTATTCATTAGCATTTTCCAGAGATTATTTATATAGACATAAAAACATTTGGCCTGTGCACCAGGAAGTGAAGGAGCTAAATCAACAATGTGAGTGACAGCTTTAGTAATCCTCTTCACACTAAAGGGAAGCCAGTGGTTTCTCTGGCATAACAGCACTTTAAACAGGGAAATAAATTAAATATTATCCAAAGACCATACAAGTTGCATGAAATACGCTGTAATGCTGTTTCAGCTTGGCATCCTGTCATTTTAGTATGAATGTGATGTAGCACATTTTCTGACTTAAACGCATAAAAGCCTTGTCATGGTAAGAGGTAAAATAAGTAAGAAAGCAGTCTTTCATATAAATTGTAAAGTTGATTGAAGTCTAGTTTGATCAGAAAGAATACCACGGGACTGTGCATGCCAGTTAACTTACTCTGGAGTGTTTATGTCTATAGATTGAGTTTCATAATAATATGTAGTTGCCTTTGGAAATCATGCCTTATGTGTGTCTCATTTTGTGCTCCTGAATGCTACAAAACATTTTGAAAAGTGCTTCCCATTGAGGTGCTTTCTAATAATTTTTTTAAATTGTAAATCAGCTCCTAGAGAATTCTGGTATCCTTCAAGTCACTAGTTTAATTTTGACTTAATTTCTGTTTTACAGTGTCTTCCATTTTTAAAGAAAGAAGTGTGAAATATCAGTTCAACATAGATTTTTTGCTTTATTAGATAAACAAAAAGGAAGCTGCCAAACCATGTTGTTCATTCCATTTAATAACAGCCAGAGTGCTGTATCATGTTGTTATTAATTCACAGTTCAGAAGTGTTCTGGCCTTTAAGGATCAATGGCATTCTTATTTAGAAAACTGATTTTTGTCCATGCCTTTTGTTACGAAACCCATTGTGTTTCAAGACATATATCAGTATTGAAAAACATCTGTCAAAAAAGTTTTGTAGAAAATTAACTCAGTGTATTAAATCAGATCTATGGGCATCATCACAATAGTACAGTGGCAACATATTCCTGCAAGCTTTTTATCCATGGATTGCAATATGCAGTATTTAAATATTCCACTTGTTTTTAATAACATTTTTCTAAGTTTAATGGATCATTTAAGGTTTCTAGGTCCAGTTTCTAATCAGTGGGAAGTAGTCCTTTGTGTGTTCTAAATGACTTTATCGTGTTCTAAAGCCTACTCTTCCCAGTCTGTTTAGTGGTAAACAAAATAGAAAATAAAAACTTTTGACTCAGGACAAAGAACCACAGTTTGCCCATTCCCATTGTGAGCTGTGGATTAGCAGAGTACAGAGCTATGATTATGTCAAATACAGTGGTGTCTGAAAGCAAGAGTTTTTGCCTTGATAAGGTACTGTGTGATAGAGAATTATTATTCAATCCAAACTCTTATGTTAATTTTATCTTTTTTCACAATTCAGAGGAAAATATCAAAAGGAAATGTAGTGGCAAAAAAGCCCTTTTCAGCCACCAAGAAATTGTTAAAACAGAGAAGAAAAGTCAATGAAAATCAGTGAAGTCAGCTGTGTTCTTTTAACGTTAATGGGAATTAAGCGTTCAGTACTTGCTGTAAACTGTTACCGATTAGAAACTGGGCTGAGACTGTGGGTTGTGACACAGCTGTTCTTCATTACACCCTTGCTGGACTGGGATATCTGCATTGCCACCCACAACAGGATCCAAGTCAAAATGGAAGCAGGGCTGCATTGTGACTTAGAGGTTGTTGCACTCCTTGCCTCTCTCCTGCCATTAAGCATGGTGGTGGTAGGACTAAATTAGTCATTAGCCATAGCCAACTCATTCAAATTCCCCCTGTTTTGTAGTATGTAAGTATGCCTCTTGCCTTCACAGTTGCACACAGGAACTTGAAAATGAATTGACTTAGTATGGTAATTGCAGCCTGAGTAAGCAGGTAACTTGGAACAGGAGCTGTGAAAAGTTATGAATATTTTGGTTATCTCTGTGGGTTTTTAACTGAAATGCCCTGTGATTTTATATGTGTTCTTCCAAGTATTGGAATATGCACTGCTGGTATGCTATGCAAAAGATATTTGAACTTCTGTTCTTTGGGAAAAAAAAACCCTCTCTGATGTGGATTTACTATTTCAATCCCATCAGATTCTTGAATAAACTCATTTTATTCAAAGACCAGTTGATTTTTGTTATGTATAACTGTATTTGTCAAATCTACAAGGTTAATTTTTCATGACTGTAACACTTAAATTATTGTCCTCTGTGAAAGTTATAAAACAGAATGGGGTTTTATTCTCACCAGACTTCCTCTGCTGAATTTTATTGCTTCATTGTTGAGTGTAATTTTGCTGTATTATTTTCTTCATAAAAATTTCAACCCACCTCATCTCATCTGAGCAGAGTACTTTGATTTTTTTTTTTTTTTCTTTGAGGCCTTTCTTCCCTGACCAGGGAACTGTTTCATCTTTAATACCTTAGTCCTTGTTTGCTTGCCAGGAATATAGTGTTAACCTAAATGAATAGCCAGGGAATCCTTCAGTTTGATTTGTCTGTTTGAGGATATAGAAAAAATACATATTAAGGTACTGTGTAATCTGTTTAATCAGATTTTTACGTTTATCATTTACATGAATATATTTTAACATCTTCTGCCATATCTATTGCTTACATTTTTAGCAAATGTTGTCAGTTATTAGGGGTTTTTATTTGTTTCATTTCTTACTGGTTTTTAAGTAGCACTTTCAAAGAAGTATATTAAAGGTTTATGCCCTCAGCTTTCTAACTCATAATACTATTAGACTGCAATTTTTATCTGTGGTATAGTTATCTTAGATGATACATGTACCTGATAGGAAAAAAGCACATTTAAAATTTAATTTAGAATTAAAAATTTTGAGAAAATGCTACAGCAGAGGTTGCTTTAATATATGATTTGTTAATTTTTCTAGCTTGGATTTTTAATTTAAACAAATGCAGAAAATGGAGTAATTGTTACTGTGTGAAAAAAAAATGCATAGAAATACAGGATTTTTTAAATCTATCAGTTATAAAGTTTTCTGTCATTCATATTAAAACAAAATTTTTGTTAATAAAGTTGGAATTACAGCTAGGAGACTTTAAGGCTGAAATGGAAGAAAGTGAATCGGAATATTCTGCCTTGTCTGATTTCTAGGGCAGAAAGGATAAAGTTCTTACCTAAGATATGGGGCTGAAAAAGATGTTGCTTGCTGTAAAGCTAATGATAACCATAATGATAACCATACTAACTGTGAAGATTTCCTTATAAAGAAGGTGACTTTCATTTAAAAAGAGTCTATGAAGAATGCAGGTTCTTTATGCATCCTTTCCAAATATTACCAAAGTAATTTCGAATAAGAAACAGTTCTCCAGAATTGGTATTCATACATGAAAGGAGCTTTACATTAGTATTCAGTTCAAATCATATTTCTTCTAATACTTTATTTTATTTATTTTCTTTTGTTTTAGCCATGGATGTAGATGTGAAGAAAGAAAACCTCTCATCTGTGCAGCAGCTTGGTATTGAAATGACAGTCAGGTACGTGGTATTAAAATATTTCCCTGGAGTATTTCTAGGATTTGTTTGATTTTCATGGAATGACTTTAATGATACTTAATCCATCAACTCATTGCTTTATACCATTTAAATCTAAGACAAACTTTAAGAAAATGAATTCTAACTGGAAATGAAAAAGGTATTAGTACATAATTAAATTATCTTTACAGTTTATGTACGTTATTATCTTCTATTTTTGTAAAGACTAATTGTAACTTGCTAGTGAGATCTACCATAAAATTGCATTATCCTGAATTATGTGTCTTTTTTCCCTTGCATTACTTTTCTAAATGATTCTGTTTAGCTAAGCTTAGTTATATGCCATTTAAACATTTGTTTGGCTGGTAATTTGCAGAGCTGTGATGAAGGAAAAGCTAAGATGTCTGTACTTCCACAGGTTGCTGTCTTTAGCATTAATGTTTGAATTCTGATTATAATAATTACATATACAATATATCAAATTCTAAATATTGTATGTGAAGAAATGGAGTTATGTGTGTTAAGAGTATTTGTTTCTCCCCATCAAAGTCTCTAAACTGAATTAAAAGGAATTTGAGTGAAGAGTTTTAACACTGAGTAGCAGATGTTTGGTGTGTATCCTTTCTAGGTAGAGCATAGTAGGTTTTATGTAATCATTTATGTGTATATCTACAATATAGAGTTAGTGATGAACAATGTTATGACAGCTTAACTTTTATGGACTTATTAATTATGAGTTCTTCCTTTTTAGGAATTAAAAAAATATTTAATATTTAACAGTTTCGGTTTTTAACTTTTTGAGCTAGATATGGAAAATACTTAAACTTGCTAAAAGGAGATGCTGAAAATGGGCTGTGTTTCGTGTTAATGAATTGTGAGAAATTTCTGAAACAACAGCAAAGAACTGTGGTATCTTCACTTTGTATCCTTTCCTGATGGTATAAATTATATAGCTCAAAAATGTCAGTGAAATTTCAAGTCTTGGTTTGGACTTTTAATAGAGGTGTAGGTGTGTAATATTTATGGAAAGAAAAAAAATTTAAAAAGCAGCACTTTAACTTGGAAATTTTTTTAAGTTAAATGCACACCCAATGCACTCAAGAAAATGTTCACTGTTTTGTTCCTATACTTTGTTAGAAGTGCAAATCTCATTCGCTTTTGTCATCAACTGTTTTGGAGTGGGATCACATCTTTGTATGTGATAAAGAGTCTGCAGCAATGGACCTTTGAGGATTAATGAGTATTTGTGGTACTCTCACAATACCAACACTGTTAATGATATTGCCCATGTAGTGATAAGTATGATAAATGGATGGAGTCTGGTCAACAGGAATGTTTTGACTTGTGACTCTTTTAGATTTACCGTGGAACTTTTTAAAAAAAGAAACAAAACAGATACACCTTTCCATCAAGCTTTGCTCTATTCTTCCTCTGTTAGACTTACATATCACTATTAAATTGCACTTTGGGTCTATTAGTCAGAATGTGTTTAATCTCTTTTTTAAAGCTTTTCTTTTACTTTGTTTTTATCCTATAATTTTAATAACTCCTGTTTTCTTCCCGCACTGTCCTCCTTTCCTGCAGTTTATGAGCATACTTGTTTTGGTGCAGGTTTTTTTGTATTTACTTGCTTTTTGTTTACTTTTGTTGATTTAGCTTGACTACTTATGGAGTGAAAAAAATTAGTATATGGGGAAAACTGCTTAAATTGTTTCTCTCAATTCAGTTTGAGAAAAACTGGCTCAGCATGCTGCCTTCTGTGCAGCTCTGTTCCCCTTGGCCATGTCTAAGAAACCAGCTCCTGGCTTTGTGTGCACAGGCCTGGGGAGGGGGAGTGCTGCGGTTCCTTCAGGGCAGTGGGGAAGAGATCTCTGCCCCAGTTCCTTAACCTTCCCATTCAGGCTGCTTACAGGAGCACTATGCTGGCTATGACTGGTTTGCATCTTCCATCTTCCTCATAATGTCGGGGGACAGGGAGAAGACACTGATGTTTCTTCAGCAATTTTCATGTCTTCTTGTTTCAGCATTTCTCTGGCTACCAAGGCTGCATTTATCTGTAAGAATTTAAAACTTGTTTCTTTCTGAAGAGTGACTATGAAAGTTTACAAAGGAGACCACCTTATTAATTTCCTTAGTTTTGTTTTTTTCTTGCTTTTATAACACATTAGATTTTCATTAAAGCCCCCTAACTAATTATGTGACCTTGAGAAATTCTCTCAGAAAAATACAGATCTGAGATTTGGTCAAATTGTTGTTTGGAACGTGTGAAATAGTAAGTGGCCTGATAGTAAAGACAATGTTATTGAATTTTAAATCTGGCAGTGAAACCAACTTTGTTAGTTGCATTAAATTCTGTGTGAAGCCTGCAATACTGTTGAATGACCTTTTTTTAATTATTAGAGTGTGCAGGTCCATCCATTTGCTTTTTTTTTTAAAATAAAAATACCAGTTTTGAAGTTTTCTTAATACATTAGAATGTATTTAGTAAATTTTGAAAATTATTGCTGCACAAATACTGTATGATTGACAATTTTAAATTGTCAGGATTCTGGATCAAGGTTATAGTATAGGAAGCATCACTTCCATCTTTCCTTATGGGTGTTTCCACCTTTTTAGAATAAAACCCGATGTGCATTGTCATGTTGTCTTCAATGTCTTGTACATAAACTCTAAACTCTAGTCTCTACCAGAGAACTCTGGGGTATAAGAAGCATGACAGATTCTGCACTACTTCTGCATGCAGGCTTCTGTGGTAATCTACCTTGTCACAAGAAGTGATGACAGTATTGGTCCACTCAGCACTGAGAGTGGCCTGAGGTTGTTCCAGCATAATGACATTTGTGCTGAAATTTGCTCCGTTGTGTGAGTGCTGAAAAACCACTGGTGCCAAGGATTCATTACGTGGAAACTGGGCATTGATATCCAGAGCCTTCCATAGTGATAAAACTGCTACTTTTGCTGCACAAAATAAAACTTCATTCACACCCTCCACACACACAACAAAGAAATGTGCACACGGAAAACAACTTCAAATATCATGGAAGTTCCACTCCACCAGTAAATGGGGAAAAGAAAAACCCAACAAAAATCGGTCTTTTTTTTCCTCCTGTTCTTTTGTTTAAAATATAACAACGGTTTCTCCATCCCTGGTTTGACAATTAAAGCCTATATGCAATAAAGAACTAGACAGCAAATGCAAAGGAACAATCAGAATATAGTTAACAACACTTTAGCTTAACTACATTTTTCTTGATGGTAGTACGACCTTTTTTGTTTATTCTGTCTCCTGTCTCTAAAATAATCAGAATGACTTATCTTACATGTAAAAGTGTAAATTTTTATGTATTGTTCTCAGCTAGATATTACAAAATAACACGTCTGTAGTCTGTAATTCTTTTCCTCAGTATTGTTGTTCATGATGATGTTACGTTTAACCAGATGCACCTGCCTGTTACGACAGTGGAATATGGCATCCATCCAGTCTATTTTTGCAGTGCTCACTATATTGAAATGCTGCTGAAAGCGGAGTTGCCCCTTGTCTGTTCAGCCTTCCACATGTCTGGTTTCACTCCATCCCAGGTAACTGATCAAAGTATATTGAAGTATCATCAACCTATTGACTTAAATCTACAAAATCAAGAACATCGAGGAACTACTGTGTTTTTTCTACACATCACTTGTATGATGGTTGTGAAACTGAGGGTAGAGATATGAAAACATAGTGACTTACAGCATCTGAAAGTAGAAAGCAACTGACTCGTGTAGCACCAGTCAGCACCAGTGTACTGGAGCTGATGACCTTTAATTACATGTTCATGCAGAAAATGTGATCAAAATAATATATACTAAACCCTCAGATTTAGCATTAAAACTAAACAGAATATCTTATTCCCTGGAATAATTCTCTAATTTTTTCATAGGAGGGAAATGAGTAATTTGGAATAGATTCTTAACAGGAAGCAGTTCCTGTGATATTAGAGCAAAATTAATTTTATATGAGCTACCGTAACTATTACAATCAGGTAATGCACTATTATTTCATATTAAAGAGCTGTTACTAAAGAGTAATAATGTTATCTATAATGCCAGCTTTCGTTTTGCCTACTTAGAACAATTCTTTGGTAGTATGGAAAGCTATGTGTGCAGCATTATTTGTAGAGACTGCAATCATGATGAAGTGTAAAGAGCTCCATGAGATGAATTAGAGTGCCCATGCAAAGGACATAGTAAGAAAGTTTTTTGCTGTGCCAAGGCAAGAAAAATATTTTTCATCTTATGCCTTCAAAATTCCTTTTTGCTGCAAGATTTGCTGCTGAAGAGGCTTCTTAATGGGGGCAGATGCCAGTGTGGTATAGACATTGCTTAAAATAATCAGCTTGGGGTTTGGTCTTTGAGAAGAGTGGCAGATGAAGTTTATCTCAGCACAGGAGTAAGGTGCTTATAATAAGGTTCTTGTTTGGGGATGGAAAAACACATGGGGACAGTCACTTCTTCTTCAGCTATTCTTGTGCAAGTTACCCTATATGCTTTTTTTAATTGTGTGCACTCAATAATAGACCAGATAATGTTCTAAACTGTTAACAAGGATTTTTTCATTTATTATACGAGTTACTGAAATACCCCTTGTGGATGCCACTGTATCTTCTGTGTGAGTTTTGCAGTTCTACTGCAGAATTAAACTCTGAACTGTGGAAACAGTTCTGATGTATTTAAGTGATTGTGTGCGTCAATAAATACCTCAAAACAGATTTACTGCTGGGCTATTGCGGTTGTCATCTAATTAGAATCTTGCTACTTCTGCTGCATATTTTTAAACACTATAAGGACTGATAAGCAGAAGATTGGTGGTCTAGAGCTAAATGAAATGTCCATTATACATCTTAGTACATTGCTTTAGAACAGGAAAAAATGAGTCACTGTGTTCTGTACTCACTTCATTAAATGAAAATGTGTCTTAGGGAAGGGCCTAACATTCATTTATAAGGCAGAGAACTGCTTTAATTGAAAGGAAAACCCACATTGAACACACCTTCACCACTGTCCTTACCCTTTAGGCCACATTAAAAACAAAATCTTGAAAAAAATCAGTTTTGCTTTCATTGGACTTTTGAGTTTTATGTTTCAACCTCAGGAGCTGCTGGAATATACTCAAATAAGTGAGATGTATGAATACAGACTGTTACATTTAGCTGAACTCACTAGAAGTCTGTTCAGAGGCTGTGTTTTAAAAAATGGTGAATCTTGGCTTCTTTTGTACTTAATCCCTTTTGTTTTCACAACTAGGGTAATGTTACAGGAAAAAGGTTCTGTACCATAGAAAAGAGATAAAGCTGATCAATTATGACTGAATGTCTGGAACAATTTAATTATATAGAATTTCATTCTCATCTAGATTTGTCTGCAATGGATAACTCAGTGTTTCTGGAATTACATGGACTGGAGTGAGATCTGTCACTACATTGCCATATGTATTTTCCTTGGTCCTGATTATCAAATATATATGTGTATTTCTGTGTTCAGACACCTACAGCAAGACATCCTGAAGCACACTGAAGCCCGAGATCTTCAGGTTTTTCTTAAAGTAAGGGTTTCTTTTTTAATTTTTCTACAGCTGAGGAGAAGCAAAACTCTCAATACTTAAGATTATGTACATTACTTAATCTGAAGCTCTTACTTAATTTCACTTGGTGATTTTGAGTGAAATAATACTTTAAATTTTGTTCATTCCCTGGCAGGAAACTGTGTATAGTATTTTCCGGAGAATAGCTTTTGTGCATTTTGTACTGATTGGTTCTCTTCATAAGCAAAGACAATAGCCACATGAAGTCATTTGATTCAGTTCTCTGTGTGTGGACTCAAGGTGCTCAGCGAGCTGGTATTTTGAAGAGAGGCCAACTGCTATACAACTAGCCTCACATTTTGATATTCAAGTTTGGGGTTTTTTGCAGGGTACTGCTTAGCTAGAGCTGCAGTCATAAATAGTTACAGTATCTTACTCTTCTCCACAGAGACGTTTTTGCCCTTTTATCCAATGTTTTTTCACCTGTCAAAATTCTTTTGAGAACTAGATATCTACATCTTGGTCTGTCCCAAAAATAATCGTTTTCTGACTGGTTTGCATTCAACTTACATGGATGACTTTAATATGAATAATATATCAGCTGAGTGAATTTCTTTGAAAATGTTTGGTGTACAGTCTAATGAATGTATTGTTTTGCTTTCCATGTTTTTGGACAATGTGGCTTAGATACTCTATCTTGATGGCATTATTGGATAGTATATGTAAATTATAGAAAAGTGAATTTGTAAGTTGACACATGCAGTATAAAGAGACCAAAGGTTTGGCATGGCACTGTTAAATTAACAAGAAAAAAAGGTCCATTCATGTAGTACTGGACTATCCACAATTCATTGAGTGGCCACTGCAGAAAAAAATGGAGCATACTTAAACTGTATTCTTGCTTTTGATAGCTCTTTATTAATAGAAACTCAAAAAAAAAATTGAACCATAGAATGGTTTGGGTTGGAAGGGACCTTAAACATCACCTAATTCCAATCCGCTTTCCACTACACCATGTCGCTCAGAGCCCCATTGAACCTGGCCTTGAATTCTTCCAGAGATGGGGTATGCACCACTCTTTTGGGCAACCTGTTCAGTGCCTAACCATCCTCACAGTGGAGTTCTTCCTAATATCTGAACCTACTCTCTTGGAGTTTGAAGCCATTCCCCCTTGTCCTGTCACTACATGCCGTTCCATTTCAGCTATATATATTATATATATATTTTATATTCCTCTGTAGTCAGCCTTCTCAGAGTGCATGAAGAGCAACTTGGAAGGTAAAATCGTATCTTTGCTTTGCTTGTGTGTAGAGGAGGAGAAATATAAAGACCATTTTGAATTCCTGTTCAGATGCCGTAGTGCAGTCTTCAGGCCTGAGTAGATGTTCTCAGGAGAATTCTACTTAGCAGAGAGGCACAGCTGGTACACCAGAGGTACAACTTGTGTCCACAGGGACTGTCTGGCTCCGGAGAGTTTTTTACAGAACATGCTGCCAACAGTGGTAATATGGATTAGTAGATGGTGGGTACACAACAGCAACAAATTAACCCTTTTTACCTGAATGTTCTTCAGGATCCTCTGTTCTGTGGTGCATCCTCCCTCTCCCTCTAATACAGTAGCCAAGAGAAGGATCATTATCTGTTTCTTTTTCCTGGGGGCACCTTCTTTTTCTCTGTGTTTTGGAATTAGTAAGAATTATTCTCTTGTAGTGATGCAGAACAGTTCATTCTGGTTTTATTTAAGCACTTCATAAAGATCTTCCTTTATCATTGATTTTAAAGTATACATCTACTGTTAATCTCCTGGTTTTCTTGAGAATCTAGCTGGGTATAAAAGCCACACTAATAAACCTATGCCATGTGCTGGTGTAGAAATATTTCAAAAGAATAGTTTAGTACCTGGATTTCCCTTCTTAAGGCTTAGTTTGTTTTTCTTAAAAATCTTCAGTGACATGTTCTCCAAAAATGAGATAAACAATGTCCACATGAAATAAAATTGTCGCATACCAAGTCTGTAAATGGAAAAAAAAACAACAACACAACCTGTCTGGAAGCAGATATTGCCAAATCTGTATTTCTAAATAAAATGTAATAAAATCTATTTTAAACACCCAGGCTGTGACAAGCAGAACAAAATGAGCTATCTTTAGAAGCTTGGAATTCATTACATTTGAATTGTGCATTTTTTTTCCTAGCTAATAAGTGCTTTCTCTGTATATTTGTGCAGGAAGAAGCACTCCATGGATTTCGAGTGAGTGATTATTTAGACTACATGGAAAGCTTGGAGGAGATTTACAGACCAATGCTGCTAAAAGACATGAGGACGATAAGAGCACAGAATACATAAATGAAGTAAACAAGCACTTTACAGTTTTGGTTACATCCTTTAAAAGGATGCTGATTGATTGATACATCAATCTCACCTAAAATCAGCCAAGCTGTTTAAATGTACATACTGTAAAATAAAGAGAGTTTTCAGAATATAGTTTTTCAAAAGGACATAACCTCAGTTTGATGACCAACTTTTCCCGGACAGGTTAAGTGCACAACCTCATTTTCAGTTAGCAAAGGCAGCTTCAGAACCCACCTGTAGGATGCCAAAGTGTCTTTCTTATGAAGCCTGGAATCTGTTCTCAACTCATTGTATCTTTGTCATCTCCTTGTAGCACGTTCCTAAAGCCTTCATATTTTGCTAGGGTCTGAAAAAGGGATTTTTTTATGTGTAGAAACAACTGCTGGTGTGTATCCATGTGCATGAAAAGTTAACAGATGAAAACCAAAGTCTCTGCTCTGACTTTGTGGATAATGTTGGGAAAATGGGATGTTCAAATACATGCAATGAAAAAAAGACTTGATGTTCCTGTCTTTTTTTGAAATAAATAATTTTATGTAATAAAACATTACTAGTTCTCCCATCTGAATAAAATTAGAATCTTTAAAAATTAGTATTTGGTTAAATAAGTAGGGAAAAGATTATGTTTTGTCAACACCTACAATAACGTTTTCTTTACAGAATATCTGGTATCTCAAAATATTTTTATTAGAATTCATGATATAATAAATGCTTTGGAAGTCCAATAGAAAACACAAATGTTGAATTTAGATTTGCCCAATATTGTTACCACATTCCTGGGAGACAAAACTAAGCATCACTGCAAAGTTCTTGGAAAAAAACTTTGCTAGATAAAATGAATATACATACACGAACTGATCACATACACAAATTCAAATTATAAAATGTATTAGAACCTGCCATGAAATTTCTGGAATTATATGCAACCCAAGAGTGAACACTGACAAAGGTTTTGCCACTAATTTCTATTTTCCTGACTATGCATTTCATCAGTTCACAAGTTTAGCTTTTTTCCCTGTCTAGCAAAAATACATTTTAAATACTTTTGGACTTTCATGAACTGTGGTAGCTCACCTACATGAATAAAAGAGGCTGGCAAGTATGAGGAAAGAATTATGACAAGAACTGATGGCACCAAGTATTTGCCTGACACTGAGGCCAGTGAATATTATGAATCCTATAATATCTATTTTTTAAGTCTTAATAGCAGTGTCTCTTTTTTTTTAAATAACCTTATTTTGGCATATATCTCAAAACAAGAACCAAAAAATAACAAACATCCAGGTGGTGAATAACACTAGAACACAAACATATATGTGTTTTTAGAGAGACCATGGTTGGTTAAATTACCCATTATGAAGTAAATCATCAGCTCCTTTAGCAGCAGCAGAAATTTTTCAGGAAAATAGGCACTTGTGATAGGCATATGAGTAACCCAGAGACTCTTGCCATATAAATAGCTGTCATTTTGTCTTCCTTGTCCCCCAACAAAGAAGAGAGAGGTACTGCAGAGCTGACCCTTAATATTAACAACTTTCATCACTATCGCATCAAATTAATCCAAAGAGGTACAGTACACAATAACTGTGAAGTCAAGTACAAGTAGTAGGAAGCAAACAAAAAGCAACCAACCTGACTACAAGCACTGCTGCTGATAAAAGCACTTTTGCATTGCCTCCAGCAATTCAATCAGCTGCTGTTTCCCCATCTGCAAAACAGCTACATTTTCATACAGTCCATGTAGGTGCTGAGATGATTAATTAGAGAACATCCATAATTCTATGTAAATGCTAAATCTTAATACCTGGTAATAATATAAAATTCCATTGTGCCCTCTGTCAGAGATAGGACATTGACACATGTTACAAGTAGACTGAAATAGAGCTTGAAAAGACAGGGAAACCAAAGGCATCTTCTTTAGGTCAATGACAGTCTGAAAACAAATGACCATTATAGCACAGATACCTGAAGACATGCTCACATGCTATATTACCTCCAGTTTGAAGACTCACTCGTCCAGCTTTGCTGGTTTACATATAAATTTCTTCCTTCATTCAGCTCCCTATTTTCTTTCAGGGAACTATTCTACTGAGATGTAGACATTTTCTATCTCTATTTGTATTTTTCTGATTGCCTCTTCCAGATGCTTTTTCCTTGCTTTCCGTCTTGACTGTATTTACCTCTCTCAGGCTTTTTCTCTCTGTTTTTTTCAGCTGTCTCATTGTTCCCAATCCCTAGTGACAGTCCAAACACTGGAGGATAAGAAGCATTTCCTTGCTTGTACCTAAAACATGTAACTAAACTTGATTTAAAATAAACGTAATGGTGCAAAACCCCCAAATAAATAAATCCCCAACTAAATACTATTTACTAGTATAAATAACTAAATAAATCCCCAACTTGGAAAAACTGAGAAGCCAGTTGTAGGAAGATATGACCCTCCCAAATAAACTAACTGCAGTCCTGACCCAGGCTCCTACTGGAGACAACTAAGCACTGCTGCCTCTGCCTGTGTGTCATATCCCCCTGACCATCAGCTGGGATGCCATGCTGGATAGGAACATGGGTGTTATTTCTAAAAGACATGTAGTTTCCAAACTACCTCCTTCAGCTAGTCTCTGCAGCATGACTCAGCCTTTTGGGATAAAATCAGTAATATCCAAAAATATTTTTCACCTCTTCATGTTTGCCCTGTTGCCTTTTGCCAAATTATTTTATTTCTGGAAACTTTTAAATATCTGTCTAAAAAAAAATATAATGCTTACTTAGTTTTTGTAAAAATGAGAGTTCTCCAGATGGAAACAGTTTCTCCATTACTATATATAGTGTTCATGCAACAAGAGAAATACTGGCAGTGGAAGCAACCAGAAGCTTTAAAAGAAAATACTTAAGATGTAGGAAAATAATAGCTCAAATGTAAATAGTTACACTCTAAACTTTGGGATTGGCTGTTTTAACATGTCCAACTCAATCACTAGGTCAACAGATAAACGGTCTCGTCTTTTCTGAACCGTTTTGTGTTATCTTGAAGTACTTTCTAGCTAATCCATAACAATAGTTCATGGATTTCCAGAAGACCTAAGTGTGAGTAACATTGAAAGATCATGGTAAATAGGCTGAATTTTGGTATAACATGTTATCATTGTCATCATAATGACAAGAATAAAATCAGAAGAACTGCTGAGCTGACATTCAGAAGGAAGTTAGGAAATGCCAGACTACAGGCAAAGCTGTGGTGCCATATAGTGCATGGTAGTGACACAATGCTTAGTGGCTACTCTGCATTTCATCACCTCCAGCATGAGAATCATCCTTGCTTGTCCAGATAAGTAGTAGTGAACATGTACTCCCTTTAGTAGAACACAGTTACTTTTTAGATAATAAATCAGTAGATCAATATTGTCAGTCATTATCTGGGTTTTTGAGTTACATGCTATTGTAGAACACATTCTAAAATACAGAACCTATTCCAAGTTCCACAGCCCAAGTCATATACAACTCCCAACACATTGAGAGTTAACTCTCAATCTCACCTTTTGGACCCTAAAACATATTTTAAAAAATAATAATTCAGTTAGTATCAATGGTATGTGATCTTGTTCAGTTCCCTTTGATATATTTTAGGCATACCATAAAAAAAAATCCCCCCAAAACCAACACAAGGAAGTAGAGAGGGAGGAATCCCAGGTAGAACAGCAATAAAATGTGTTTAAAGAATTCAAGAATAGATGGTAATGATAGCATACATTTTCACTTTCAAATTTTATCTACCTATATATCACATTGGAGTAGTACTGAAGATACAATTTTAACTAGTTTGAGCAGATTAAAATTCAAAGCTTGTTTGAAATGGAACAGTGTATTGTACCAGGAGAAGTAACTATCATTTATTTCCCATAAGGAAGTCATTTGGAGGGCTGAAGTGTTTGTACTGTTTCTGCAAATCAATGCACTATATTCATGACATCTCTTCTGGCATTTTGTTTATTAACTGATAATACATAAGTAGACAGAGATATGACTTTTCAAAGCTAGATTGCTCAAGCTAGTTTCCAATAATTTAAAATGACATTTCCATATACACAGATCATGTCCTTTCAGATTTCACTTTTGTTAAAAATCTAAGCTAAAGGAGAACAATTCTTTAAATTTTAGATTGTGAATGAGGTACCTAGCAAGAACTGATTCAAAGAGTTTTGTATACTCAGCAGTGTATCAGGGAAAAAACCTCTTCCCTGTTCCTCTGATACCAAAACACCAGTAAATTAAAAAAGCCCCACAGCTCCAGAACATGTTGTTTGATTCTGTTTCATCACAAAATACAAAAGGTCTTAAAGCATAATATACAGTGCAGTGGTGTACAGGGAGGCATCAACATGATTTGAAAACTTAGTTTAGATGGGGTTAAATCAGGAAGCGACACCTGACTAATATTTCATAGGGTCAGTTTCCTGCTCAGAAATAGAATGAGACAAGGAGAAAACATGAAATTCGCTTAGAATGATGAGTGGGGAAAGCAGGCTTTTTTGGAGTAGGTTTTTAAGGAAACAAACACCACAAAAATAAAAACTCCAAGGGAAATTAACCATTTGAAAGAAACCAGTGTTTACTCTCAAGAGATTTCATCTGCTCTTGGTATTTCCTCTGCTCTAACTTAAAGCCTGTCATGGTATCACATTCATCCATGTTGTGGGAATTAACTCCTTTAAAATTTGACTCAGCTTTTAAAATGCTGCTTTAGTTTAATACAGACATTCACAAGCACAACAATCCATTTGAACTTTCCTCTCCTCAAAATTCTTGATGGTTTAGATAAGTTAAATTTTTTTCAGTTGCCAAGGCTATCTACTGCCACATAATTTTCACCTAGAAGGCAAATTACAAGTATTTTTTTTCAGATCAACCTTTTCTTGATTTGTAAAACCCATTGTTGTGAACAATGCCATGATGGGTACACTGTCACAATTTCTGTCATGGACTTTCTAGGTAAAAATTTCTGCTCCAAAGGAATTCCATGTTGATTCAGGATGGTGTTTAGTTCTAATGCTCTTTTTCCTCTAGCTCTAAATCAACTCAGAAAAGCCTCCTGTTAGAACATAGGAAACCAAAGATTGGAACAAATACAATCTTGGCAAGGAATTCCTTCTGAGGGAAATTATAGACCCATGAAGCCAGTTAGGCCATCTGTCTAAATCACTTTGGAGTCATACAGGTATTTGTAGGAAATTCATTTTGTAAAGAATCTGGAAGCGAGGGGAAACCATGGTCTCTACACATACCAAACCTTTCAGGCTCCCATGAAAATTAAATTTGATGAATTCTCAGCCAAATCACTTGGAGTCATGCAGCTTTCTCCCCCAGAGGAACTAATTTTATGTCCTGAATAATGCCTTAGCCTTCAACATGCAGTAGACTTCAAGCTTCCAAAACATCCTGAACTGAAAGAGTGGGGGAATCTCAGTGTGGTGTTTAACAACCATTGTTCTGTTTTTATCCTGCAACACTGCTGCAGCTACCACTCTGGCTGTTCTTAGTGCCAGTTGTTTTTTTCCATCTGTGAGGATGGAGTTTCAAACAGCTGTTCACAACATCATGCAATACTAACATGCTATGCCGAGGAAAATGGTCATATCTCCCACCCTGAAGCTGCTACCTCATCCTGTGTGGTGAATAATAATGGGACTGTTTGCCTCAACAAAATTTTGACAACAGATTTCATCAAATATTTTCCAAAAGCACAGTGATTCTTCTCAGAGTGGCAAATCCTTTTAAATGTCTGCCATAAAGAATAGTCTCCCTCTCCGTCAGCATTGCCCCCAAAATAAACAAGAAATTATTTAAAATATAATATTCATTGTAGAAAGAGTAATAAAGAACTCCTGGGACATGCTCTTACTTGCAGCTAAGACACCTTAACAAGCTGCTACCTTCTGTAATCCCTGCTCCTCTCTCACTGCTTGCACCACTCTGATTGTTCCCAGATCCTTCCACTAGCTGGTTTATATCATTAAAACAGCAGAAGGACATAATCTTATTTTGTGAGGGTTGTTTTCTAGATGGCCAGGTGGGGGTGGGAGCCCCATCAGGGTTGCAAGGTGAACCTGTTAAAATGAGTAATAGTGCACACGTGGAAAAATCTCTCCTCCACTCGTGTCACGAGCAGTTAAACTGTCATTTGTTACAGTAGAGAAGATGAAACTGTCAAAACCCCAAAGTAAGAATAGTTTGTTTCCCCCTCACATGAACTTATTCCTGCTATAAATTTCAGCTACTGAAGAAGTTTGAAAGATATAAAGAAATACATTAACATTCTTTATGGTATAGCCTGGTCTGGATTGTAAGCAGCCAGTTTGACTTGACTTTAAAGAGCAGAGGAGGTAAATGTCAGAACTTGTCTTCCAAATGAGCCTTTCAGAAGATAGAAATGGGAAATAAAGTAGAAGAAAACAAATGTTTTCTCTGATTCTAACTAACAAAACAAGCTCAGCACCTACAAGAAAACAAAAGTTTTCCTGTGGGAAATCCCTGCTGAGACCCACAGCAAATTTTCTTTGGCACATAGCTTTTATTTCAGCTTGCTGATTGAACTGTCCTTTTCCTCCACTGTCTACCACAGTTGCCAGTGTCTATCCCCAAGGTCTTCGTATACCCATGTCACTTACACCTTTTTAAAAAACAGCAGCAAAATTACACAATGATTGCAATAGTATTCACAAATTCATCTTAGAGTTTGTTATCTTCAAGCAGAAGGGTGCACTCAAACCACTAACTAATGGGGTACTTGAATGATTATTTGCAAATTCCAGGTTGATGACAAGACAGTCAACTCAGGCTGATTTTACAGTCTCACACTGTGGTTTTGGATCAGCCAGGTTTGGCTTTTCTCCAGCCTCCCTGACACTAGCCACAGACTCCTTGCACAAGGATTTGCTCAGCCTGATACTGTTTAAAAGTCGTCACAGCTCCTAACAGAAATCTGTCTGGAAGCTTGTCCCAGATTGAATAAATATAGTCGCTGACTGAGTGTTACTTACTTAAAAGTATGAGCAGTATGGGGAACTCCACATACATGTCTTCAAATGTCTTTTGCCAGCAAAGAGTTGTGCTTAGTTCCTCATTCCACATCCCTCCTCACTGTCAATGGTGTGCAAATCACAAGTTCTCCGTGCTGCAGATCCACAACTGTACAACATAGAGAAGAATGTTTGGTCCCCCTCCACCTTAGCTCATGCAAGATCTTCAGGAAAGAGCCTTCTCCTTAGTATTTGTACTGGCAGTTTCTGTTGCAATTTCAAACTATTTCAGGACATAGGACAAAATGTGTGAAGAATCCTTGAAATACAGTAGCAGTCTCATGGTTTGTGTTTATGAAAAAGTCAGTCACAAAAAGAATGTGCTGCTCACAAAGACCAAGGGACCTAGCTGCACTTTATCACTGTACAAAAACAATCCACTTTGCCATGTAGTAAAGGCCAATGATGACACATTTTTGTTGTATTTAATCCCCATGATAATTTCACTAAGATTAAGTTATTTGTAAATTCTACCTAAATTTCATCTGTGAATAGAGAAAGCAATGCTAAGACTTGCTAAATCTTTTCCACAAAAAGGTAAATTGAGGAATTTAGGCTAGGTGTGATGGTTAAATTAATATGTAGGTTTAGAGTTATTTAATCTATTTGAAGAAATCAAAGTTTTGGGTGCTCTGCTTGCAAACAAAATTTTAGCATTATAAGCTCACTGCACAAGCCAAGGCACTCAATTTAAAGCTGTAGCTTGGAAAAGTACATGATTTTCTCTGTTGGCCTCAAACTAACATTATATTAAGATACATCATTACATGTAAAAAAGAAGAGGCTTGGGGCTTTTTTTAGAAATATCTTGCTTTTATTAATTCCAGAGCAACTGACCTAATAAGATCCCAATTTTTCTTCTGATAGAGCTGAATGTTAGGTAAAGTTTCTAGTTGGGTGTCAATATGGAGAATGAGAGCTCATAAAATTCAGCAGAACTTTTAGCAAACATAGTTTGATCATTTGTGAGGTGACTGTGCAGTTTGATAGATTGCAATTATTATCAGTTAAAGATTCAATTCTTTCCACAAAGTAATCAGCCAACAAAGATTAACTCATTATGCAAATACAGGCAGTGAACACTGTGTGCACAGTGGTCTAGCAAAGATGCTGCACTGGCAGCAAGCTACTTAAGGTACAGAGAGAAACCAGAACTTAAAACAGTAAATGTAATAATAAAAAACAATTAGAAGGAGTGTAAAGATTAGGTCTGAGACTAAGAAATTAGAAAAGAAATAACAATCAAATTAGTATGCCAGCATGGAGTTGGAAAGCAAGGCCCTTCATAAAATAATCAGAGCACAACAGAGACCATCTGAATTTAAAATTGCAGTTTCAATGGATATGAAAGCATCATCTGCTTACAACAACAATCAGACCCTAGGGGTACATGAGCTCACCCTACTGTAGAATGGTGTTTTCTGTGCAATGCTTTACTGTATTTACACAGCCAAAAATTTCTTGGCAGAGCCTTTTTTTCAAAGTACCGGTGTATTGACCTGAGGCAGCTCTTACGAAACATCTTACAGTGAAGAGTTTTCTATAAATGCACGGCAGGTATTTTGAAAATCCTACATGCCTTACCTGAGATCAAGCTCTTCCCACCCTCCCAATCTGGCTACTCTGAAAATGGTGGCAACTATACCACGAGCAAACTTTCAGGCAAGAGAGATCAACTTTGAACTAGCACATCATTTCTCATCTCCATGTCAGCCTAGCCAGTTCAAGCTCTGAACATCTTATAAAATGGAAGTGGTAAATAATTCCAGGTTTTTCAATCAGAAAAAAAAAAATCTACTGGAAGTCCCAACTCTACACATTTACTTAGGTATAGTTATTCCAACAGCACTACAACAGGTAGTAAATCCTGGAAACTAGCTCAAAGAAGCATATTTGTCTCAAAGTTTGGGGCACCACTTAACACCTGGCATCCAATTCTTTGTGTAGGCATTCAAATTGCCATATGTACTCAGATCCTTCTGAAAGTGTTTTTCATGTCTTTACAAGGACTGAAGCCTTTAAAAATGGTGTTTGGTTGTTTCACCGCCAGCTATGGGTGTGTGTTGTAAGAATTTGCTCAGTTTTTCTTTACAATATTTGGGTCATTCAGTCACTCTCAGATATACATCACTGATACATTACCATTCACTATCTAGCTGCAAACTGTTCCCTGCTTTACAATGTGATCTGCTTCAGGCTTTATCCACCAATAATCCATATCTCAAGTGCTTTTTGCAAAGCAGGAAGCAATAATGGATTTTAATTAGTCACATACAGTAGGAAAGCATTCATTCAGGAGATTGCTTTCTTTCTCAATCTCTTCAAATTGTGACTAACCCCATCTCATCCTGTAAGAGCCATTTACTTCTTTGTGAAGAAGAGAACGCTCTTGAAGAAAATCTGTTCAGAAATGCAGCAATGCAGCACTCCACCTGGTCTAGAGATGAAAGGTACAAAAGCTCTTGAGGAGCAAAGGCTGATCATCAAAGAAAAGGAGTTCAGACTGGAAAAAAATTAACCCCTTCACTAACAAAAATGCAGGGATTAAGCCCATGCACAGCTTGATAGGGAACATGTTCCTTGCTGTATATTAGATTAGACTGAAAGTGAAACACCAGTCTTAGAACCTGATATAGATGAGATGTTTGCAAAAGAGAAATTACAGAGGAATTAATTACAAAATATTTTGGTTTCTCAAATTTCCAAGTAAACACCAAAAGCTAACTGGAGAAGGAAGTAGTGAAAGAAAAGAACCCCAAAAAATCCTCAAACCACAACAAATAAATAAAAATAGGGGTAGTGATCTTTAGCTGATTGTCTTCTAATACAACTTTGTTTCAGTTCAACACATCTGTCTAATGCCAATAAGAGAAACGTATTTACAATTTATGATCTTGATGACATTATAATACAGGCCATTTCCAATAACACCAAAATAATTAAGACCCAACTACTTATTAATATTTTGGCTAATCTGTCTTTGATATTGTAAAAATCAGTGTTGTTCTCTGATCTAACTCTGTAGACATTTCAGCCTGTGAAACTTCAGGCAGGGAGATCTCCAAACCAAACCCAAACTCTAAAATTTATACCTGAATCTTCTATAATGCCTAGATCTGTACCATATAATACCTAAATCTTGGGTATAATCTCAGCCTGCCTGCCTGTGCACAAAAGAGGTCAGCAAAAGTAATTTATACCAGCTACTGCTGCAACATGTATAACATTTCTAAAGAAACTGTGAGGATCTGTTATTTCACAACTTAAGTCCACTGTGTTTACTAGGAACGCTTTTTCAACTTCACCTTTTTTTCCATGCTGCTTGTGCACATGACAGTGATCCTTATTTGTACTGCTTCGATTTCCCTCGAGCCTGGTTTGCCCATAACACCAGACCTGCAGCAGGCTCATAAATACCTGTGGATTAAAGCAGTAGAGATTAATCCATTACAGGCCAGAGTTCTCTGACATAAGCTTTATAACTAATGACACACCCAAAACTATCTTAAGCACTTAAACACTTATTTGAGTAGCATTTCTCCTCACTCTCTTTGTGCTTTATCTCCAGGAGCCAGGCAGGAGCACACAGAGCCACAGGCTGTGTGACACCCAGGTTTTCCAGGGCTCCATGACAACATGTGCCACTTCCAACATGCGTTCAAACCTGCTGAGTCTCCAGCAGATCATTTGAAACACAGAAGTCCTTAGATTTTTGATATAATGTCTTTCTGAACTTTTCCCAAAACTAAGCCTGGTATTTTGCATTCAAAGCTAATATTTTCAAAATCAGAAAAGCAGCAAGACAGGTGCTCCAGCAGCCCACTGTGGGAACCACACCAAGAACAAAGCAGTAAGAATGTTTTGGCCGTCCCTTCCAGGTGTCTGGATAAATGAATGGTACAATTTCTTTCTGCCTGCTTTTTTCCTCCCCTCTTCTACAGCATATGCTAAAAGTTATTATTTTCTTTTTTGTTGTTTGTTCCTTCCAACATCCCTTTTGTGTGGCAGTGAAAGAATGGCAATGTGGTGGTCTGGCAGCTGGCCAAGATCAACCCAACACAATCTGGGGTTTTTTTCTGATACTGCTAATCGCCTGTTTCCTGTACTTTAACATAAAATCAAATACTTTGTCTTTAATTGTTTCAGCTTCTTTGCTTTTCTTCCAACCAGAAAATGAACAACTTTTTCTGGTATTTTCCACATTTTTGTAACACTCTAGTAAATAATGTAACTGTTGGGTTTTTTGGATTTTTTTAAACAGATAACATTTACCTCATTGCCATCCTTTCAGATGGTTACTTTTCCAGTATACTGATGAATGGTGTTATGCAACTTTCACCATTTTCATGGCATCATCAATGGTCAAGTTCAGCTTAAGGCAATTTAAGAATTCAGCTGTGGAAAATCTCCTTTATTCTAACCCCCTTGAAAGGATAAACCAAATCTCAATGCGTGATCAGCTGAACAGATAGCAGGATTTGCTACAGTGGCCGGATTAAGAGGGCATTATTTCCAAATGTAGAGAGAAAAATACAGCTATGACAGTGAATACAGACCGAAAATTTGAAGCACTTCCCAAAGTCCTGTTGCATTCAGGTTTAATATCCAGTTTTCAAAGGCATATGACCAAAGTAATTGATCAAAACGTAATCAACTAAACCTTAACTGAATACCTGGGTAGAATTTTCTTTAGTGATGATACCTGTGTGTTTATCAGTACAGCAGAGGACGTCACACTGATCAATTCTGCATGTTCATTTCTGAAGTACAGAAACAGTGAACTCAGCGATTTGTCTTGCAGACTTGCAAAAATAATCCAAAGACACTTGTATAATGAGTTATAGCCAATTTTCACAGGCTGATGCACAATTCTATTTATGATTAAGATATCTGAACCCTGCATACAGTACTTGGCAAAAGATTTAACAGAAGTTTGCTGGTTTTACTTACCAATTTTCACAATATACAGATTCTTCTAGCAGGAGATTCCCATTTTCAACACTCTTTAGGTAAACACTTCAGTTCCACTACTGCCTCTTCAGTCAGCACAGGTAAGCCAAACATTTCTTATTATACCCTAAAACAAGTTTCTCTCCAGACTGCATCCAGACTGATTAGTAAGTAGGAATTTGTGTTTATGGTCTTAGGGCCCCTCATGGTCCTGTGGCTAAACTTTCAAGGCTTTTGTTACCATCCCAGGATTGTCATTTAACATCCTTAATGCAAATTTGTCCTGTATTGCAGTGATTCACTAAGAGAATCTATCAGTGCAAAGCATGCATTTATTAACATTTATTTTGTTATGGAAAAATGGAGATTCACAAAGATAAAAACTTTACCAGCCTATGAGAAGTTAATGACTTTCAGCAACATTTGATGTCCCTGACCAAAAAGTACCGAGAAAGATGTGCCATTGGTATTTGTGTTTCACAAAACACCCAGCAAAACACCCTGTCCTTTTATTGACTCAAAAGCCTTTAATTATATTTTCTGTCCCCTGTCCAGCTGAGGGGAGAAGTGATACAGCAGTTTTGGTGGGCACCTGGCATCCAGACAAAGTCCACCCAACCACACTGGTCTGGAAAAAATAGAAATATTTTACAAATGTTGTCTCATTGGGCACCAGTTATTCAGTTGCAAAGGTATTTTACTGGTCCAACCTCTTCTGTTTTAAGCAAAGCAATGCTGGGTACACCACAGGCAGACCTTAATGCTGTCGCCTCAGGGGAGCAACAATCCATTGCCATAGGCCAGTGATTGCAGTTCAGGAGGATTCTTTCTCTGTTGATGCATCATGCCAGGTATTGAAATAAGACTGAGTAGAAGCAAATTGAGCTATATGCTAGCATGGGGGGAATTTTAATGAGAACGGAAGCTCCTTTTGCATCAGCAATATTCCCAGCAAATTTTCTCTTTTTCTGTGGATATCAGAGCAGTAGAAAAACTTCCCCAATTATATTCTTTAATACAAGCAGATAGGCTCTTCTTTTAGACCCTATAAAGAGTCTACCATCACCCATTAAGCACTACTATCCTTCTTCCCCCTTAGAAAAAGAAAATTCAGAGAGTTTCCATTCCTCCCTTTTTAATTCTGCTTTCCCTTCCCCACTGTCCCCACAGAAACAGCGAATGAGTGGGATTTACCTCCTCTGGAGCAGACCCTACGCAAGCTCATTACCCTTCCACCCCCATTACCTGAGCCATGACTGCAAGTTCCAGGCCAAGTGCGTGGGCACTGCTGAGATGCTGAGGTGTATCAGCCAGCCAGACGTGCTTGCAGTACCGACAGTCAGAACTGAACTTCCAGCCAGTTAAGAGTTCATTCCAAGTTCATGCCGGCCTCTGATAAAGTCAGGGTAATTTTCCCATCCACTTCAGCAGCATCGATAATGCACTTCTTCTTCTTCTGCCTTCATTGGTATGTAAAAGGTAAAATTTAGTGGCATATCATTCACATGCTCAGCGGTACTTGCTATGGGGAAAGCACTGTGAAAATTAACAAAAAAGGAATAATCATCTTACTGTTATCACCTCGCTATTTTAGCAGCATGCTAAGAGGTACACATGTAAAAAGATTACAGAGTGCATTGCAAAACTCTAACGTTTAATTTGGCTTCAAAATATCCAAGCAACCTTTTCTAATTGCATTGATGGTTACAAAATGATATTCCTAAATTAACAATGGATTATTACCAACATTTTTTCACCTTTCCAAGAAAAGCAAAGCAGTTGTTCCAAAAGATTTAATTAAAGGTACATTAAGCCGGAAGCAACAGAAAGAAATACATTATTAACATTCCAGTTCCACTTCAATGCTACTGGCTTTAGCAGTAGGTCGGTAACAAACTCGAATTTTTCATCATAAGGTAATAAAAAAGAAACCCAGCTAGTCATTCAATCCTTCTTTATTTGACATAAATGTCTTTTACTTTATTTGTATGTTCCTGTTTGTTCTCTCTGTCCTGCAATGCTGCCTGCAGTGATTAGCTCCGATTCAGTCCTAAGCTCCAAGCCAGACATTAAAACTCCATACCTGCACCTGGGACAAGGTCAGCTCTGCCAAGGGTTGGATTTTTGAAGGTCCCGGATGGTTAGCTTGCTCCAGGCTTTTTAATGTCATCCTACCTAAGTTTTCTAACACATCATGATGTGGCATAAAATGGTCCATTTTTTCTGTGAGGATGCCTGATAATCTAATAGCAGCTGGGAGAAAGAAGGGAGACTTTGTGAGCAGGTATCAGTTGTGTGTGTGCAGTGTGTCAGGGAAAATTGACATTTGATTCTTGTTGATCACAGGAATTGATTGCTCTTTAACTGATAGAGAGTGACTTGATGTCTGAGCCTCTTTGAGCATTTAGGATCATTCTCAGAAATATCTGAAATATAATCCCTTTTAAGAAAGTAACAACCACAGTCAGAAGCTCATACTTTGAGAAAGAAGGAAAATAGAAAATGCCCATTTTTTGCCTGACACTGTGGTCTTGAACAATAGCTTTCTTTGCACATGACTGACAGACTGTGAGACTCTTACCGAACTTCTTTGCTGATGAATTGATTTGATATTGCAAAACTAATACAGACAGCTAAAAAGGCACATAAGGAAAACAAGGAACTGTTCATAATGCTTTCCCTCTCCATGTAAGAAGTGATGCCATGCTTCAGGGACCTTTCATTTAGAAGTTGTCCCTTATTTGCTGTGAACGTAACTGACTCTCACTAGATCAACCCTCCTTGCCCTCACTCAGAATCAAATTGGTCTTTACTAAATATGTGGAGAGATTACATTTCTGTAAGTAGAAGTTACAGTTATGGACATGATCACTGCATGCAGAAATCATTACAGTACATGGATAAAAGTATCAAAAACTTAATTTTCCATCCTCCTCAATTCTAACATAAGATACAAATGAAAAATTCTATACATATTTGGTATTTTAGGAAGAATGAGAAATCATACCTTTTTCCACCATTGTTAAGTTCTGATTTATTTTTGTAATAACAATGAAGCTCAATTATGGATTCATGTTTATCTCATTACAAGAGCTGATTCTATGCAAAACTATAAGGACTCCTAGACACTTAAACATTTTTATGAATAACCATTTAAAGATCCACATTTCATAGCTGAGACAATTCCTGGCTTTTCTTGTGAGCAATGTTCACCTCAGCAATGCAACAGTGATATTCCACAGTAGCACAGAATTAAGAGGTGATGGTTTCAAATGTTAGACTTGTACTCTAAAAAACTAGCCAGAGGTATAAATGGGCTTAATGAAGAAGTCCACAGCCTATGTTTTTTCCAAGAAACCATGAAGATTTGTACATGTCTCATATGATTTTCTAACTTTCCTGATTCTCAACTAAACTACATAAAACTGTTTTTCTTTCACATTTTGTTATTTATTTTTGCATGCATTCCAACTGACAGTGTCAATCCCCTCATTATTCATTCAGCAGAGACTGGAGAGTAAGACATTTATAAGGTCCTCTCAAAGACCTATGTTGGGAAAATATTTCCTTTAACTTTTTCTTTTCTTTCTTTAGCTTCAGTAAAATCAAGAACAACCCTCAAAACAGAGCCTACTGGGTATCCTGGAGCCCATTTAAAAGCCTTCCCTGAGGCTGTTCAAGTTGTTGCTTCCTGCTGTAGGCATTGGAGCATGAGGACACCTTCAACAGCTCCTTTTAGCAAATATTACTATACTAAAACTTCTTCTACTTCCTCAGATAAGTATGAAAAAATAAAAAAGAAAAAAAGAAACTTTTGGTTCACCGATCTCCAAGTATCACAACTTTTCATAAAGCTCAAAGCACAAATACAAAGTTCTATTTCAACAGAGCCTTTTGGGACAATGTAATTTCTATTCTACAGCAGCACACAAGGAGTGATGTGTCTACACTGTCTCCTGGCAGCGCTGATTATACTACATCTTTTAAACCTGTTATCAGCTCATACTGAATACTGATGCCTTTTTGTACAGGCTGGCACAATTTGATGAGGAAATCACCCTTTCATGGCTTTAATTCAGCTCATTGGCATTTTCTAGTGCATTGAGCTCCCACTGTGCCCTCAGGGCCATATTTGTGGGCAGAATACAGGCAGCAGATAGGTCTAAGTGCAACTGCTCTGCACAGTTTCCTCACCTGCTGCAGTACGTGCAGGCTGGACATGTACAAACCCTTATAGATGCCACCTTTGTATGAGAAAGATCTTTCCTGAAAGAAGCAATATATGGTACTGCATTGCAGTGAATTCCCGTTTTGTCTGCCTATTATGGCCAAATATCTTACCTCTTATACCCTTATACCTTTTTCTTCCCATCTCCTCCTCCCTCCAAAATCAATCCTACAATGATTTACAGTTACAGAGGATATTGTCTCTTTCCTATAACTCCATTTTTCCTTCAAGAAGAGATGAGAAAACTCCCAGCAGGATGAATGGAATGTTAAATCTGAGCAGAGACAATGCTCTCTTGACAAAGTTGTCAGTGTTCCATCAAAATACCTGGCAACTACAAAAATTAACCCATATGAGGATCTGCTACTAAAACTGCAAAGAGGAGATTGAATTTGATCACTGGTTTTAGCAATAAGAAATGTGAAGATACATAAACAAGTAAAAGCCACGGTACTCTAATAAAAAATGTGAAGCTTTAGGTAAAAAAAAAAAAAGCAAACCAAAGCAAACCAGATATTTCATCTGCCTTTGCCTGAAACACAGATTTATGCAGACAGTCTCTGGCTATCACAATGCAGGAGTGGAGTAAAAGCAGAAGTGCTAGATAAAAGCTGAAATAGGCTGCAACATGAAAAACACCCAGAATAGGTTTTTTAAAAGCCCATTAAGAAAAATAGACTATTCAAAACATCCTGAAGTGCTGTTCTGCACCTTTGTAAAAGCTCAGACTTCACATTTCAGTCCTAGAAATTAGTAGCAAAAGGAGCAAAGGGCTTATCTTTCCTGTTCTTAGCCTCACTACAAGCTTTGTTAGGAAAAACCTGGTCTCCATTCTAGAACCACAAATTGAATTCAGCTGAAAATATGTAATGCATTTGGCCTCTGCTTCCCTTATACCAAAATAGAACTTGAACAGCTATGAAAGTTGTTTCAGGCCACATCTAGAAAGCACAGCCCACACCATAAATGATATTTCATTATAAAAGCAAGTGATTTCTGCCTGTCTTTAAAGGAAGCAACCTCATGACTTCAGACATGTGGCATTTCTGACTTAGCTAACGAGGGCACTATAAACCCAAATGTTGCTAGCATTGTAAGGAAGTGCAGCTGACTTACTCATTGCTTGTGGTTTCCTTTGGAACTGATATTCCACTTCTGGATGTGTAATGAATAGATCTGCAAGAAATTGGTCTTACTAGGGTGAGTAAAGATGGAAGACTGTTTTCTTACCACTTCAGAAATCATTCTTATCATTCTTCCCTGCTGGATTTTCTGTCAGAAACAAAGTGAGCAGCTTTCTTCTATTTGAAGTGCAGTTAAAAGATTTCCCCATGGAATGAAAGGAAAACTAGTGAAATCTCATCATTTGGAAGCTAAATTAAATTATGATAGAGACCATGCATTTTGACTGTCACTAAATCTGTGACCTACCAGGCCCACAATGATTCCACTGATGGACAGACGCATACCAACCAATTGTGTACAAAAACGTGGCAGTGTCCTTGTTATGATGAAACTCTAGATACTGGGTTTAAAACAAACCCACTTCCACAGAAAACTTTGTCTGCAGTCATCTTTTTAATTGCTGCAGTTGAGTAATAAATATATCAGTTAAAGAATATGGTTTTGTCCTGTTTAGTCACTGACAGACATGTATCTATGTCATCCGTGTGGACAAAATGTGGTATAAGAGGATAAATCTCCTGTGTTAGCATTGCTTGTCAATCCATATGCTCTGCACAGTGATCACGTAGTCCCACCATCCACAGTGCTCCCATTCTATTCCATGTCGATGGCAAAGAGATGGACTACGATGCATTTGCTTTCACGTCTGGCCAACAAAATTTAACATGCGGAGTAAGAAAAGATCTGCTTACTGCTACCCAAGATCCAAGTAGTAGATATGACATCAAACACCTTGACAGCAAACAATTGCTCAGGGAAAATGCACTGGTTCTGGACATCCAGGCAACAGTTTACTTGTCTCTTTACTGCTCTGTGGGGCCTTTCCTCATCTCTGCCTCAAAAACCAAACCACTGTGTAGTCAAAGAGCCATGCAACTTCATCCCAAATCCATTTAGTGATACACAGAACACATTCTTACCTTCAAATGTCCTAATGAGATGGTGATTTTAAGGGAATTAGAATGTAAGTGTTCAGGCACTCTTAAAAGGACAACATAAATTCTCTGAACAAACCTAGCTGTAGGTACATGAGGGTTAAGGGACTGCATTTGGCAGTATGGATTAAAGCACCAGTAAGCAAACAGCTTTTACAGAAAAGCCACAAGTCTTCAGGCTGAACAAGTGATTTATGATCAAGTACTTGACCATAACACAGGCCACACACCTCACCCAGCTATCCACACCCCGCTCTGTTTGATTTATAAATCTTAACATAAGACTCAAGCATTAAAGGGTTGTCAAGCTGCTTGATGGCCATATTTAATTGCCTGCCTTAAGAAAAGTGAAAAGCAGCAGTATATTCCTTGTTATGGAAACACATCTGCTTGAACTCTGCCTTTTTTTAGAAGTTTACATTTTTCTGCTACTTTAAAAAGCTACTCACTTTCAGAAATGCCAGTTGCTAGGTTCCTCTGTAATGCAATGGATTTACTTTTTAAGTTGCTTTAAATTAAAATAAACACTAAATTGACTGGTTTTCTTAGATGTCTCACTAAAGTGGAGTCTTTAGGGTTTTTTTTTTCTTGTTGCTGAATTTTTCCTTTTCTTTCTTTCTCTTTCTCCAACAGCTAAAACTTTCTGATTTCTTTATTAAACCATTTCCAAGTTTTCGGTGTGCTCCACTGTGGACATTTAACTTCTTAATCAATAGATTCCTGCTCTTGCACCCACAGACCATATCTGTTCTAGCACAGCAAGGAGCCAATAGTTCACAGTGGGCTGATAATCTATTAGGACTCATCTCCAGATGAATTTTCCAGAAGTAACCTTTTTTGGGGGGGTTGTTTTTGTTTAGTTTAGTTTTTGTTTGTTTTGGGTTTTTTTAACTTATACATAAATACACAAACTTACAAGAGCAGAGCTTTGACATGCAGCTGTTAAACACATAAGCATAAAATGGAAGTCATTGCCCACACTGTAGCCCTTTTTTAAACCCAAACACTAACAGAAATTCTCCTTGAGAAGAGCATTCATTTTACACATCTTATTCCTACTCATGCATTAGAAAAATTGGACTATTCTCCTAGGTTTGTTCTTTTTATTTTCTTTTTTCTTCTTTTTTTTTTTTTTATTTTCTTTCTTTCATGAAAAGAAAACAGTTTTATATGAACAATCACTGGTTTTAATTAGTCATAGGACTCCTGCTGTGCCAAGCATTTTGTTTGGTTGCTCTAAAGGACAGAAATATCATCTTCCTTCTTTCATCCTTCACAGTGGAGGAAAATGCCCCTCTTGATACATATTTTTCAAAATTTCATCTACCACTTATGAGATGACAAAGTTTCCCTCTGATCTATCCACCTCCATGATCAATATGGTCTATTTGTGGGAATAGGCACAATAGATGAAGAGAAAATATGTTCAGCAATTTTACATCATGGTGACTCTGCAGTGACTTCATATATGACCTGATAGAAGTTACTGAAACCTAATGGCTACATTCTAGCCCACTTCTCCACTCCATGACAAAAGACTACTAGTTTTCTGTCTTCTAAGAGAGTTATGAGACCAAAGTAATGTAAAACCTTTAAGAAAAGTGCAAAGGTATAATTTCCAGGAAAAAAAAAGAGAGGTATTTTTTTTTTTTGAGAAAAAAAACCAACAAAAAAACCCAACAAAAAAACCCCAAATATTTCCCAGCATTCTACCAGAAGGAGTCATTTTATGTAGTGCACTTAAAGGACTTTTCTTCTGATGAAACCTTCTGCAAGAAACATTCCCCCCTAAGATTCTGGTCTATTAAACAACATATTGAAATTCTCCCTAGAACATTTCTTGCACCAAGGAAAGAGAAGTAATAGCAAATATTTTACTTCTCTCTAAAAGAGATCAGCTGAGACTCTCCGCCACATTTGCAACGGATGGAAAAGAGACAACAGTTAGTTGGATTGAAGAAATAAAAGATGAACAGGTGAGTATTTTAAAATATTTACTTACTAAAGGCTTGGTCTTTCTGTGCAGTAGTTCCGAAGTTATATCCCACTGTAAGAGGTAAATCCAAGGCACTAGCACAAAACATACCACCTGCATTCAAATGAAACATAAATGACTGTGTTCTGATTCATTCTGCATTCTTGCACAGTTATTGGGAAAGGCCTGAAAGAGAAGATAAAAGGAAAGTTACAACCTTTCTTTTCTTCAAATGGTATCTCACATAGATTACAGGTACCTTTCTTAGGGTTCATGACTTTCCAACCTACAAAACTGAATTAGATCAGAAATTCTTTGAAAGCATATCAAGGTTTCTGCAGGACTCAATCAGACTATTTCACATCATTATTATATGAACTCTGTCATGTTTTCTGAGTACTATTTTAATTAATTCCCATTTCTTTCATCCCTACAATCCCTTATAAAAACCTCTCACTAAAACTCAGTACTCCTGAATTTCAGGACATAGGAATCATTTATACAGGACCTGCCTTTTTTAAAGACTGTGTCATATCATTTAGATGAAAACTGGTGTACTAAAAGAATTTTTTCATTTCCTATCCAAGAAAGCCCACAAAGGCCTGTTCAGCCAATCTCTGTGGGCGCAAAAATAGTTTTAAAGTTCTATATCATTTTACCTTGTTCAATTCAAATATGTAGGGGGGAAAAAGAAACAAAAACATCTTCACAAAAAACCCAAACAAAGAACAAAAAAATCACAAATGTGGTCATCAGTAGTTCACCTATGGTGCTAATAACTTCTGAAAAGCAAGTACATCATCCATACCTAAGCTTAAAAACCTGAGAGATTTAAGAAGGTAGATGTTTTTCCCTATGAGAACTGTTCTCAGTTGACATAGTGGGGAGCTCTAGTGTGATGCACATGGGTGCTTCCTGATCTAGGGGAACCTCAGGGGAGCAGAGACACCTGCCAGGTGCCCACAGCTCGTGCCACAGTGGCAAATGAGACCTGGGTGAGGCCCTGTCAACCAAGCACCCCAACACCTATAAAAGAAGTCCATGGGAGAGCCCATAGCCGGATATGGTGTGTCAGCAAGGGCATGGAATGACAGCTTGCACAGAAGGGTGCAGAGAAAGGGCACTGAAGCCCAGACAACTCAACCAGGGAGCAAAGTTATCCACTTAGCAGAAAGCCACTGCCTCTCCAAGCTCTTCACCCGCCATGACTGACCCGGCTGCCCAGACAGAGCACCAGTGGGAACACACTCTCACCTAGGTTTAGATTGGATATTATAAAAATGTATTCACCAAAAGGGGTTATCAAGCTGCCCAGGGAAGTGGTGGAGTTACCATCCCCTGATGTATTTAAAAAATGTGTAGATGTGGCACTTAGGGACATAGTTTAGTGGTGGACTTGGGAGTGCTCAGTTAAGGTTGGACTCAATGATCATAAAGGTCTTTTCCAACCTAAATTATTCTATTCTTTGTAGCCTGTGGAAATGCATGGTTTCTCAGCAGCTAATAAATTTTCTTTCATATCATTCTATGCCCTCAGAATTTGCCAGTTAGGGTGTAAGTCTTCAGGGGTGAGGATAGAGTAGTTCCATATATCAGTTCAAATCTGCATAGACTATACCGAAATGACATCTCTTCCATAGACCAGTAAAAACACACTTCATCATAGCATCCAAGCATTTTTCACAGCTCCTGAATTTATAGACCATTGGCTGCATAAACAGTGTCCAATCATTCACCTGCTTTCCAGAGGAATGGCTACAGAATCTTTTATTTTAGTGAGATTTGGGTTTTCCTTGGTGAGTGGTGCTGAATTTTAAGCCCTGCTCATGACCAGTTCAGAATATTCCAGCACTGCACTGGCCCAGAGCCAGTGAGCTCTATATTCCTCCTCTACTCCCCTGTAGAAACCTCTGTTTTATTTGAGCCAAGGTTTCCACCTTGAAACTCCAGGTATCAAACAATGGCTTTGAAAACAGTCTGGACAATCCTGAATCCCCAGCTTTGTCTTGACATTCTGTGGGAGGCCAATACACACGTAGAAAAGCTGGTCTGATGTGCATTTTGAGGGCTAACTCCTTAACAAATATAAAAGCTATTACCTCAGTTGGTATTCCTCTAGATGGGAAGAGGTGGGGGTCGTTGCAAGAGACTCGAGACAGAAAACATTAAATGTTATTTTACAACATCTGCAAAGTCACAAATGTGTCTGCTACCAGATTCAATTACAGTAATCATCCTGAAATCTCCCATACTGGGAAAACGAAACACACCATCTCTCCTGTTCGAATGAGGCAGAGAAGAGAGATATGCTGCTGTCACTGTGCCTGCTGTCTATTCAGCCTTTTCATAAGTAATTTATCAAGAGCATTTTATGTGTCCTAGGATAAGGGCCAAGCACTATGAATGTCAGTGTCTACTGACAAGGTAGGTAATGCAATATCTTTTATTGGGCCAACAAATAAAATATTATGCTTTAGCTTTCAGGTCAAAAAAGCTCTGTCTTTTGGATGTTGTCAGTATTTCCAGAGTATGGCATTTAAATGAGGCAGCTGATTTATGGCATTTTAGCTGTCCAACATCAATCACATCTTAGGGCTACATCAAAAAGAAGCCTTCTAGGAGAAAAAGACAGGCAAGGTATCCATAAGTCCAATTTCCTGTTTTAGAGAACCTGTCCAGGTATGTCTAACTCTAAAATTATTCTGTGCTTTTCTTCAAAGGTATTACACAGCCTGTGTAAAAATGGTCAAAATAAGAATCAGGTGTTGAGGTAGACAAGGAGAAATTACACTGCCTAATTAATTTGCAAGTGGCTCAGGAAACCGGAAAAAGCAGAAGTTTCTTAGAACATCTTTTGATGAAACTGATGAACATTGAGAGAAACAAGAGACAGAAAGAAGCATTAACGCTCCATTTAATTTAACATAAACTAAGCTAGCCAGAGGAAAACTAGAAAATTTCAGCAGGAAAAAAAACCCAAACAAACAAAAAAACCCAGACAAAAAATTCCTGCAGGCCAACTGCCTTGATCTGAGCAATTGGTTATCTGAGTAAGATGACAAATCCCTTATGCATAACTAGCTTTTTTGGTGAAGTTGGGTGAAAGACCAAATCACATTGTCAGTAAAGGTTCAAGGATGAGAAATGCAAGAGTGAAATTTTAAAATTTCCAAAATGGCTCCAAAAGCATCTTGCTTGCTGCCTTTGATTGAAACTTTGAAAACTATAATCATCAGAAGTGTAAATGAAGTTTTTACCTGTCTTATTCAGAAGAGCAATATGAAACATTAAACTATTTCTTGAAGTGGTATATAAATACTGAGAATAGAGACTTTCTCAGCTCTAAGCCTCTGCCAAGGAACAGAGCTGGGACACAAGTCTAAATGAAGTGCTGACAAGGGCTTCTCTGTAACCTCAGCAGAGCTGTAGCTGGCCAGGGAAACCAGTGCAAGGGCATACATTCCTCCTTTGTCTGAAATCTCTCAGCTTGCGAAAAAACAGGTTTCCTTAGGAAAGAATTCCTCTTAGACCTTCAGCTAGTAGGATGTCTGAGGCCTCTTTTCTAGATATTTTCTTTCACTGATGCTTCTTTGGGGAGATAAGGCACCATTTCATTATTAATAACTACTGATGCTACATGTGAAAATAGCAGATTATTCTCATGCTACTGTATGGTGACCAGTAAGTCTCATATATAGCTGCCACTGTTGATTGCTTCATGACCCATTTAATGCTTTGACATCTCTTCCAGAAGTGACCGCAAATCCCTTTCTCTTCTCACAAGACTTAATTTCACCACAAACGCCAAGCTGATGACAAATCACTGTACTCTTTAATCTTTTTTTCAATGGCAAATTAGTAATCTCTATGCTAAAAGATAGCAGTAAGCATTCTTTAGTCTTTAGTTTCCAGTATAGTGGAAGAATTACAGCTAGCAACAGGCAGTCACTTTAAAACAATCATGTAAGAACACTACCTCACCAGTGCCCTGGCTTAAACAATTTATGGAATCCTCAAAACCAGGAAACTACTTAACCTATGCTATACAAAGGGCGATTTTATAGCTTGAACACACAAGGACCATTCCTTTTCTTTACAATGAAAGCCAGAGATGTAGTTGTCTAACACCTTAGACTCGAAAATCTGTCACTAAATTAGAATAAATTAAGAAATGTAATGCACCTGAGCAATAGTCAGTACCTTATTTTTGTAATTTGTAGATTAAACCTTTCCATTATTTGCAATAATTACAAAGTCCTTTCCAAGTATTGGACTAGCAGACATTTTTTCTGGTTTTCTTATAATAGTCCCTTTGGTATTTCCTAAATATTTTCTAATATATTACTCATGTTGTCAGAGTGTTGATAACAATTAGCAAAGTAGCATATTAAGAAACACAGCCATCTCTCTAGATGCAGAATCAAATGCCACCTGTGAATTTATGCAGAATTTTACATTTCCGGAACTCTGATAATATCTGGATAATTATTTCTCCAAGCAACAATATTAAGAAAACAATTGTGTCATATGTATAATCCTCATTCTAAGCATAAGTGCAGTGTCAGAGAGGTAAAGCAGGGTAACAAAGTAGGCAGAGGCACTATTGCTAAAGAATATACGCAATGCCAGTTCAATACCTCGTTTGCTTTGCAGCTGCACCCATTACAAATCACATGGTTTTACTTGTCAGCCAGGGTTTACCTGCTTATTTGAAGAACTTTTGAGTCTAAGTACAAGCATAGGAATTGCATGTAAGCAGAGAACAATTTTTTGAGGATCAGGTGTAAATCCCTTTGCCCATTCACACACACCTCATAGATGGCAAATGTCTGTTGTTCATTTTTTAGATGGACTATTAAAAGTACAAGCAGAAATTTTGAGATAGAATCCTCTTCTTTGTCACAGCAACATCTGAGCTCACCTTTACAGAACAGGTGCCCTGTCTCCTCTACCCAGTAAGAGCTCAGCAACACTTTTCATTTTTGGTGAAAAAGGAAGCCTTGATAGCAGGGTGCATCAAGTATTGATCTGAACACACAATGACAAGACTCATTGCAGTCTTCTTTCAAAGACCATCCCGCTCCTCTTGATGGCAACAAGCACCTGGATTTTCAGGTTGGTGAGGCACCTTTCCTTTTGAAGATTGCTTCTGAAATGCAAATGTTACAATAATGAATTACCAGTGTTACAATAATGAATTAACCCTCCTATGCCTGCCTTGTCCCTTCGGGAAGTATTACATATTGTGGTGAGAATACAGGAGCATGGCACCACAAGGACTTCGAGGATACACAGTTCATCTCAGAAAACAAACAGCATCAGAACTGCAAATGCTGTTTATCATGCTCTTGTCCTGAGTACATGGGCCACAGCCAGGTTATGGTTCTGTGTAGGGGAGTAGACCAAGGCCTATAAGAATCCTGCTGGAATCCTGCCTGCATCTATTCACTGATTAGAAAACAAAGGGAGATATACAGATGCACATATATATTCACAGCCCATACATCAAAATGTAAATATAAAATAATGCAAAAATGCATGTCAATAAAATCTCACAGCACCAAATGAAACTTATTCCAGGATATATATTTGGCATACACAAATATACCCACCCATGTATATAAAGCAGGAAGGAAGCACAGGAACAGGAAGAACATACCACAGAAAATAAAGAACTGTGTGTTTTCCTAGATCATGATTCCTGTATCAACAAAATTATATATGTCTACAGTATAAATACTAGTTCTATAAATAAAAGACTTTGTAATGCTTCATATTTGATTGTTCATCAAATAAAAGAATAGGCTTTAAAATTCTTGTGAAGGGTGATCTCAAGCAGATAATTTGTTAAATCTCTAAATCATTAAGTACTAGTAAGAATTTTCTGACAATAGCACTGGCTAAACACATGCTGGAAAAAATGCTAACACTAGTTGCACACTTTCAAATATCAATTCAAACCAGTAAAACTCAGTTCCTCATGTTCATGATTCATGTTATGGTTCAGTCCTCTCCTGCCTGACTTCCATAGCATCAATAAAAGCAAAAGACCTTTTCTCCTCAGAACATCTAATGAAGCATGGCTTCCACAGGCATTTTGGTTACTACATTTCTTTTCTTTACTGGTTGGGCACTTGTGCCTCCCTTTCAAATAGCACTTTGTCAGCTACGTTCAACCAAATTAAATCCTTTGTCCCCTCTCCTAAGTGTTATCATGATGAAAAGTAAAGGACAGTAAGTCATTTTGGAAAATCAATCAGAACAAAAAAAATTTTGTTATAAACAGTATTAATTTATTTGTTTTGGTATTTGTTTGGTTGGTTTTTTTCCCCAAAAGTTCTGAATCAGTTAAAAGACATGATAGGCAAAAATCATAATCTGATAAAAATGAAAGTCTCAAAAGAAGAAAAGGAAGTAACATCTTCAGGTTAGACACTCAGCCACATTTTCAAATAAAACAGCTAACTCTTTGGGAGATCAAATGATCTCAATGATTTTGGGATCTAACTGATCTAACTTTGATCTAACTGAGAATCTGCTGCACTTTTTTAGCACTGGGTAAAGTGACATGCAATATCCTGTTATAATGACTGATGCCTTATCTGTTTGAAAAGCAGAGGCTGAGGCCGAATAAGAGGGTAAGAAAAAGTAAAAAATTTTATTCGGGGTATGGAGAAAGCAAAGCCTTTCCCGGAATTGTCTCCAGGACCAGCCACACTCGCGGGAATGGGCCCCAATCCCTGCGGGCGGCGCAAAGCAAGTGTAAGTTATAAAAAGGGTATAAAAAGGTAAAAAGATCTAAAAAAGGGTGTCCCATGTGCTCAAGCTTCTACTATTATAGGGTTTTAGTGAATTAACATAATTAACAAATATTCTCCAATGAAAAATGGAGATGTTCAGAGTTAATGAAACTATTCCTCGCAGTAGGTTTCTATTGGAGGTCTCTGCTTAGTTCGATAGCTTCGTTTTTCGGTCGTCATAAAGCGATATCATGTCCAACTCTGGAACGCTTAAGGATGATAACTGGATCTATTTGGTCTAGGACAGGGTGCATTATTATCTATGAGTTTCAGTGGAAAGTTACAGGAATTCTATTATCCTAACATTACTTTCTAATGTATATATAAAGCTAGAAAAGCAAAAAAATGCCCTGGCATCACTACAGGCAAAATATTTCTTAGTCTACATGAAAAAGGTGTATCTGCATTAAAAGAAAAAGGATTTCCAATGTGGTCTCTTCTAAAAACTTGCAAAAAAACATTTCTAAACTTCTTCATAAAACAATATGATTATGTACTTGCACAGGGGTTCACTGCCAGAATTTAGGATCAAGTTTTGCTCTGCAAAGATACGATACACCCATGCAGACTTAGCTCTAAAAATTTCCCATCCTCATCCAGATATCCAACTCTCTTTTTTCTAGGGGTGACTTTTAGAAAGATCATCCTTTACTTCCTCAATGCTTTGAGGATTCAATGTTGATATAGTCTGGAAGAACATACCAAAGAATTCCAATTTAAAACTAAGCATGTTTTAAATCAGAAATGGATTCTACTTGAAACAAGCTAACCAAATAAGTGGCAAATGTTGATTTCTTAACATCTTCCCATCATTATTTTATGCCTTCTTGATCAGACATGCCTATCAAACACTGATTATGGGGTTTAGTGAATTTCTGTCAGTCAGTGACCTGTGAAACACGAATGAACAGACAGGATCCTGTCACCCGATGTTACACACCATGAATCTCATTATCATTTACATTTCAAGTTTTTACTTTAGATGGCTACAAAAACAGGTTTAAGGCTTATCTTCAGGATCCATGTTTGAACCTTTTTTTGTATACATAAAAATATCAACTGTATTCAGTTACCCTTCCTGAAAGCTTAACTTTTCTTTCATTGTGAACAGCGAAGCATTGAAGTTTAGAAAAGAACAGAGACAAAGCCAGTGTGAAAGTCCTCAAGCAACAATAAAATTTTGCACCAAATGCTATACTTATTCAAATTCAAGCCCATTATACTTTGGAAAATAAAGGTTTTCTTATCCAGTGGTTTAGATTCAGATTATACCAGTCTGTAAAATTCAATAAATGCTACTATTTCCTGTAAGCTATTTTAAAAACAGTTTCAATCTACTCCAACTATTGAGATAAAGTGACAAAAATTTAGATTTCTTAAAATAAATTTTACAAATACTCAGCTTCACTGAAAGCTTTATCTATCATAATAGCAACAGAGTTTTCTACAAGATATTTGCCAGTTTATTGAAATTACTGAAATTCCCCTTGAACACATAGATATTTTTACTTTTATATGACTGTTTAATTCTTGCTAGTAAAACACTTGAGAAAATAAAACAAAATTATAGATGTTCTAAACTGCTGAAGGGCTTCAGATTTGGCTGATGACCTGATCTCAGACCTACCAGCACTGTCTTCTTCGGAACAGCCCTTCTCTAGTTTATAATGAAGTTATACGCTTCCAAACAGATTCAAAAGGTCATCCAAAATTACTTTTGCCTGTACAGTACTCCAAATCCTCTATGTGTGTCCCATGTGCCCATCACTCACATTTCTGAACTTTACTTAACTTAGCACCTGGTGAACATAACAATCTGTTTGATGAAAGTAGAGACACAGCTCTTGACCTTCATGAATGTGTGACAGCAGCTTTTAAGACAATGCAACACGGCTCACTTGACAGACTTTAGAGTTTTAGTACTCACATTAAAAAGTGATTTAGTTTCCACGTCTTCAAAGAGCAAACATATGCTTCCAGTCTGAACAAAATTAAGTTTACATTAAGAGAAACATTTAACAAGAGCAGAGATTCCAGCAGTTATCCAAATCCTCTTGTGACAGTGAGGGGATGCTGAAAAGAGAATAGAGAGGGAAACACTCTCCCCTGTAGTATCAGCTGTGCCACTTGGTTCTTCCTGAGACAAGGAAGCCTTTTCAATGCTTTAGAGATACAGTTTTAAATAAAGTTCTCTCTCTTATGCAAGTAAGTAAGACTCCTCCACCCAAGAGGAGTCTGGAGATAACCCATTAATGCAACATTCACAAAAACAGCTGGAGGTTCCCTGTGCTTCAGGACACCACTTGTCAATTCTGAGACCCAAATAAGAAAAAAAACAACATAGCTGTGGAAAATATTCATCAGCTTAGCTAATAAGCTGTATCTCCACAGAGATGATTTCCTGGTTGTCTAAACCAATAGCCTGGTGTAGCCATGTTTTTATTCTATAGAGACTCTAAGTAATGGGACATGCATACCAAGTCCACTTCATCGTTTTAAGTTATGGCTATTTTAAAAGTCAGATTATGCATGCGTTTTAGAAATGTTTCTCAAAACAGCACTGGAATCACAAGTCTCAGAGCACACTAACTCTTCCTAAAGTAGTGCTCTTCTACAACGTTAAAAATCATTAATATTAACAAACAGAATACACAAGTGCCATATTTAGTAATATTTGCTTTATAAATATCCAAATACATTACGTTATGTCTTATCTGTTAGGTACATTTCCGTATTCTTTTTCTCATACATTTTGTTGAGTTCACATTCTCAAAGTTAAGTAGCACTCAATGCAAAAACTGTGTTAAGTAGAACGATGCAAAGGCAATAAGATGAATGAAGATGCAATACAAACAGAATGAGCATGCCAGGAAGTTTACTGCCTGCTTCAGACAGTTGTTTACTGTTAAATGTGCTCAGCAGCAGTGTGGGTTTTTTCAGCTGTGACATCAAAGCAAAGTCTTGATTACTCTGTTCTACTGGTAACAAATGCAATGTGCAATAATTACTAAATTTAAGTGAAATTTTCTACTGCTTGACTACCCAGTGAGCAGATTAACATGTTAAATATGTTTGGGAAAATATTGCAATGCTATAAAGACCCAGAATTACATATTCTAACTGTTGCATGCTTATGTAAATGGATGTACTGCTGGATAATTTTATGACTGTTTCTGTAATTTGAGTGGTTTTGGTTTGTTTTTTAACCTTAATATTTTTTGAGATGAAAAGCTTTACGCATATTTGGCATTCTTTTAAGAGATTTTGGAACAGAGAAAAGTTGGCTGCAGGTATCAAATTTCTTCAAGGATGCAAGTATTAATCAATTTGAACACAAGCCAAGAATATACAGAGGCTTGTGTATTATTATACAGACACTCAAAAGAGTTATACATTTGGAGATGATTCTCAGTAGTACTGTACAGAAATAAAACCACAAAAAGCCTACACATGTGTTTCAATTGCAAAATGGAATTTTTTTTAATATTGGATGGAAAACTGAAACGTCTTTGTATCTACTATATTAGATACCACAAGAGAAATTTTGGCTTTTAATTGATGGAAATGTGTTTCCTTAATTACAACATGCAGAAATTTAAAATTGTTTAGATAGTTTGTCTTGTTTTCACACTACAGATAACGAATACACATTCATATATAGCACAAGCAATTTTAAGTTTGCTTTATAGCAGATGAATAATACTAATTTTCACCCATGGAGCCAGCAGTAAAGCTTCCACTTAGAGAACTATGAACCAAGAAACATAAAAGCACAGTTCCATTCTAGCCAAAGAAGAGACCACTGCAATTCCCTGTTCTGCCTTTTTCAAAGGGAGAAACACTATTTAAACTTATTGTGGCTGAGAAGTAAATTTTTCAATCAAAAAATAAAATATAAAGAGTTGATTCTGTGGCATGATGACTTATTTCAATGCTTTAGATGCAAACATGCTTTACAGGAAAGTATTTACACATATAAAGTGGTTGCAAAGTATGTGGCAAAATAATAATGTACTTATTTTAAATTAAGACAACCACAGTGGAATTTGAACTATTTAAACACATAGTAGTGTTAGTACATATAGTAGTGTTACATTAGTCAGTTGAATACTTTTTTATCAGTTAATAGTTATGGGAGCTCACAGATATGAGATTACCTCTGGGAAATAAAATATTTTTCCATGACTTAGGTAGCAATGGATTAGGAACTGCAAAGAAATACTAATAAAGATGCCAAATATCAATGCTTACACATTTTAAAGCCAGTACTTTCACTAGTTTATTCCCTTAACTAGATTTTTAGATGTCCCAGAGATTTGTTATGAGATACCTTGTACCTCTTACAAATAGAAGGTTAAAATGTTAGCTTTATAAACATATGCTGCATAAATTGGATTAATTAGGTTTATGTAAAAAGAAAAGTTAAAAGGTTCCATCTACGTATTAATTTTGTCTGGATAGTACTGCAGCTTTCCTTACACATAACCTGCTAACACTTACCTTGAAGGCAAATATCAAAATTCACATTGACTTCAAGGAAAACCTGAAAAATAAGAAATCGTTTTGCAATTTGTCTTAGAATTATCATCAAGACATTGAATGTAGGCACGGAGATGAAAGAGGGCTAAAAAGATGCTTTGAGTTACAGGCCAATGTAAGGTGGCAGCAGCTAATTCAAACCAAAACCCACACTAATTAAGAAACAAGCAAGAGAGTTGAAGCTGTAAAAATATGGTATTTTCCCAGTCACTGCAGTATTTTTTACCCTTCCATTTCAAGGTAGCAGTGAGAAAAAACATTAAATAGCAATGTCTTAAAAGTCTATAACTAATGGAGAAAACCAGATGAAAGTGAGACTTTGATTCATCTGGAAAGTAAAAGGAAATAGGCGTGTTTTCCAATCTGTGCCCAGAAATTCACAGTGTATTCCTAAGTGGCAGTGCTAACAATATTAACAATGCTGAAAACTTAAAATACAACGTGAATACTTTTTGTGTTTTCTTACACTGCTGTTGGTTTCTAACACTGAAAGACATTCTTTAAAGCATCCAAGTAGAATGTTAGTGAGCATAGGAGACTTTTATTTCACACACTTGAAAATGGTGTGGTGAAACAGGAGTGGTATCATAGTCACCAGCTCTGTTGTTGCTCCTTCCTTCCCTGTTAAGCCTTCCGAAAAGGGAGAAAACAAGCTATTAAAATTCACTGCCAAATCAGAACATCATCACCACCAAAAGGAAAAACAGTCATTCCCTAACTTCAAATCTTTGTCTTCTAGGAAGTGCTGAAAGAAAACACAGTTCCTACTCTTTAACTACATACGGTCCTAAATCTCAAAATCACAGTCTATATTTTTGTCTGAGAGTGGTATCCAAGTCAAAATCTGTTCCTATCTCTCCCCTTCCAGAGTCTGGAATCTCTTCTACTCAAACATTTCACTCCCAAGATCTAAATTTCCAATCTCATTTGTATCTATCTCTGACAGGAGTTTGTCAGAAACAAGATTTCATGTCCCATCTATCTTGAAGTTTTAAAATCTCATCTTCCCATCTCAGCACTGTCATCAGAGATTGCATCAGCAAATGAGGTATAAGACAATTTAAAAGTTCATCATCATTTTAAATTACCTTCTTCTTCAACTGATGCCTAAAATTGGGAGTACCTGAAACAGAGACTGAATAGAGTTAGTAAATAAAAGTGTGAATTTATTGAAGGCCTTTGGGTGGTACACCTCTGATACAGAGCCTTGCTGATGCTAGGCTAGACCAAGATGGACCCCGATCACAAGTTTTCCCCCCCAGACATAGGTTTGGTACATTTGCTTATCAGGAGTTAGTTGTCCAATTACAGTTCCAGGTAATGAGGTAATATTCCCCCATTCACCCCCTCTCAATTCACTTTTGTTTATACTTAGGCCTAGGATAGTGACCTGGTTTTCCAGGCCTAAGAAGAATGTTCTGTCTAACAAGAATGTGAAGCACATAATATGGAGTTCAGAATTACACTCTACTACAGTGCACGATTAGAAAAATTCAAAAGCTAATTCTTAAGGCATCACAACTCTAATGAGCGTATTTTAAATCCACGAGTAGGATTACTTTTCTGAGATACATATTAAAAAGTGGATCTCTTTCACATGCTTGTACAAGCAATGACGGCTGAATGTAAATGAAGGTCTTTTGTATGTAACTGCTTTTATCTTCCAAGTCATACTTGCTTTCTGCAAAGCAACAGAAGATGCTGATTCCTTTTCAAAGAGAACTTTGTGACAAAATGGCTCATACACCTGCTAGAATAATAAAGGATGTTTTTTGCTAAACAAAAACAGAAGCCCCCCCTCCAGCATTATCACTGTTAGTCGCTGTATTGTTTCAAGAAACAAAACCTCACAGAGAAAATAGCAACTGCATATATAGCAGTGTGTATCTAGAAATAGTTGGAAGCTAATTGCAAGAATCTTAAGCCACTTGTTCCAGCACTTGTATTTCACAGCGCAAAGATCAGGAAAACTAATTCTTTCATCTTTCTGGCTTTAGAATATTTGATTTTCTTATCAGTTTACTTCACATGCAGTCACTGTTGATTTTAAGTGACTACTGCAGCACAAACAGTTATTTGAATTAGAAGAGTCACCGGTTCAGGCAGAAATACATTTCTTGGAGAAACCAGAGTTTCAATACCATCCACACCACTGGCACCAGGTGAAGTAGTTTCCCTCCTATCCCTTCCCTCAGACCACAACCTCCATCGCTTGTGATTTCTGTAAGCAACGGAAACAAACTTCTGTTTAGTTATGATTAAATCTATCAGGGGAAAGGCAGGACATGACAAAATAGAGGACAGGAAAAAGACATATGACCACAGCAAAAAAGCCAAAAAGAAGCCCTTAAGTTAGTATTCTGGGAGACTACATTCATTAGCAAAAAAGGCAGAGTGTTAGCATCTTTATTATCTGCAAAAAATGTTATTGCTGCAAAATGAGAATAATCCCCATAAAATTGAAATACCACTGTAATTTTATAACCTGCTTAGTTTAAAATCCTGTGTTTTCAAATCAAAAATATAGAACTGAAGTGTGAATTAAAAATAACTCCTCAAGGTCAAAGACATCTCTAGTTTATCAATGTGACAGAAAACAAGATTTCATGGAATTTTTGGTTTTGATTGGTTTTTTTTTTTTCGGTTGGTTGGATTTTTTTAGAACCAGCTCTATCACTAAACTTGGCTTTGTAAAAACACAGACTTAAGGAGTCAAGAGAAAATTTCACAATGACACATTTCCTTTAATCTTGATAGTTCAGTGTGGGCTCTCTAAGCAGCAGGAAAACAGGGACAACAGATGCCGTAAATTCTTCTCACCATTCAGAGAGTTTTGAGAGCACAAAAACCAAAACTGAATTAGACAATTAGAGAACAAAAATGATTATGCTATACATGGTAAATGAATCAATAAGTTTCTGTCTAAAAACTGGTAAAACAGACTAACCATCAATGCTGCCCCACCAACCTGAACTAGAAAGCATTGCCAAACATCATGTAATCCTAACACAAAGACCTCACAGAAGCACTGCCTGTTCCACAAGTATTCCTTCCTACAAAAATATCTATGGTAAAGTCCTGTCAACTTGAACAGGCTCAAAAACTCATTCACAGATCTGTTGTCAAACAGTAACCCAACTATGTCTCCCAAATGCAGAACTTAGCTTTGACCTTAACTGCAACAGATTTGTTACAAAAATCTCCCTGGATCAAGCCTACAGAGATAAGGTTGAGTAGAATTTTTTTTTTTTTTTTATTTTAAAAAACAAACAGCAGCTGATAAATGGCTGTGGATATATTTGTTGGATTAAATATCAGTATCTGAATCATTCAGCACAGACAAGCTTTTGAGTGAGAAATGAGCAAGTCAGAGTTAATTCCATCTCAAAGCAAATGTTCAGCAATATTAAAACCAGTTGAATTGAAAGTCTTCCTAAGGCATTCAATTATCTCCACTTGATAAAGAACAGAAGACTTACAGCAAGTTTCACAGAGCTAGAGTTTTACTTTAGGAATTCTTAGTCCATATTTAAAGTTGACCAATGCCCTTAAAGCTGCATTTCAAAACCAGGTTCTGTCTCAATTTTTTATAGAGCATATCAAATTTAATAAGATTTCTTAAAATGTAAAAATCAAGTGATTATATTTTCATTGTCTCCTCAATGGGTTTATTTCATTCACATTTGAAAGTGGACAAGTTTTTAAGGATATTAAAGGATTAATTTCACCACCACCACCCTGTTAGAAATTTACTTCTAGGGAGAAGACAATATTTATCCTTTTAATAATGGAAAAATCAGAAAGATCTCAGTCGAAATCTTTTCCAAGAGGCAGGAGCCAACATACAGGAAAAAAAATAAAAATCCTTTATCCGTTAAGCAGGTACACAGCTGCAGACAAGCTACACTCCTGCTGTGGTGGTTGTATGACAAAATATACAAGTGTGAGCTGGTGTGCAAGGATGGGTGACAATAGGAAAGCAAGCTTCATTAGTTCTGCTACTAATGGAACAGTTTGTTTTAGCTTATAAATGTTCTAGAAAAATTTAATGGCTATTAGAACCTTTGAAGATTACATTTGATCATTAAAGTGTGAAATAGAGAAATTTATGTCTGTTTTAATTGAAAAGCTTAATGCAACCTTTATGGCAGAGTTACCTCCTGATATATCCACAAATGTCTGCAGAATAGTTTTTTTGCTATGAACACTTTACATATGCCAGGAGATTCCAACTGGGAGAATTAGATGGTGAGGACAGAGACAAACTAATGGAGATTCAATTAAGACGTTCATAATCAACATTTGAGAGTGATCAATTCATCCTTTCTACCTTTTCTAGTTGTATAAAACAAGGGAAACAATTGGTGCAATCCTAAAGATATCATTTTAGTACCTCTCCATATAATGCATACTCAAAGTGTAGACTCAATGGTGTGCAGGTCAGCTCCTCAAAACTCCACTTGCAGCACTCTAAACTTGTCAAGTTTGTACTTACGTGAGATAAAACAAAGCTAATGAAGCTGCAAGGCCTCAAGCATCAGAAAGACAATCCTGCTCTCTGATGCATCTGATGTTGTATAAACCATGTGCATAAACCACCTTGTTCCCTGGAGACTGTCAGTTTATACAGTCAATATGTTTATACAGTCAAACTGTTACCCCTTGTCCTGTCACTCCAGACCCTGGCAAAAATTCTCTCTCCACCTTTTTTATAAGCTCCCTTTAAGTATTGAAAGGCCACAATCAGGTCTCCCCAGAGCCTTCTCTTCTCCAGGCTGAACGGCCACAGCTCTCTCAGCCTGTCTCCGTAGAAGTGCTCCAGCCCTCTGAGGATCTTCATGGACATCTTCTATACTCTCTCCAACAGGTCCATGCCCTTGTTAGGTTGAGGAGCTCAGAGCTGGAGGCACCACTCCAGGTGGGGTCTCACCTGAGCAGAGGGGCAGAATCACCTCCCATGACCTGCTAGCCATGCAGCTTTGGATGCAGCCCAGGATACAATTGGCTTTCTGGGCTGTGAGCTCACATTGCCAGCTCATGTCCAACTCTTCATCTACCGGTAACACTAAGTCCTTGCCCCCAGAGCTGCTCCCAACCCCTTCATCCCCCAGCTTGTCTTTGTGCTTGGAATTGCCCTGACCCAGGTGCAGGACCTTTCAAGTCTATATATATCCATATTGTCATAACTGTGTGTCTGAGCATGATCACAAAGAGTCTGTACAACTCACTAGGAGCATAATGTGGGTCAGACAGTTCCCTCATTTCCGTGGGAGAACTTGTATTCCTTTCTCCTCAGGTTCAAAGTGTAGTCAGGTTTCAATAAGAACTCTTGCTTCAAGTTTAATAGCACAAGTTGATCAGAAAACCAACACTTACTTGTTTTATTTAGATCAAAAATACTTGAAAGACATAACATCGGGAACAAACCTCTCCACTACAGCATATGTGTTTGCACCATCCAGTGGATAATTGGTAGCTACATTAGTGAAGTCTGTAAGCTCTTTGCTGCATTTGGACCAATCACTAGGTGTGGAAGTCTGTGCACTAGAAAGAAGGGAGCAGACAGAAAAGAGGTGAAGGAAGGAGAAAAATCAAAATGATGACTTAGAAGAAAAATTGCCTAGAAAAATAAGGTGCTCAGGAGAAAGAATCTGAAGGAAAAAAACCTCAACAGAACACAATCTCAAATATGTAATATTGAGAGATAGGTCTCAGAGAAGGAACCTGATGAAAACAAGGGACAAAAAATTAATAAGAATATTGGAAGCTCTATGCTTCTACAATGTTAAGATGAAATACATAAATGTGTACACAGCACACACATCTATGTTGCTATGTAAGAGATGTTCTTCCCCAAATAAAATGCATGTTACTGTGACATATGTTATATACTGTGGTATATAACCTATCAAATACTCGAATTTCAGATGGCCACATTATATATCAAGGTCAGTTTCAAGCCTGTTATTTAGGTGTCCAGTAAAGGTTGCAGGAGTGTCAGTAAAAAGGTAATGCTGCACTGAGGCATTATGCTTTTTAAACATCCATGGACATGCTGATTTAGTAACATTTTAGCACTGCATGGAGCACTTTCAGCAAAATTATTTCATACAGCCATCTCTTAACATGCAAAGTTCAATACCTGGAATTGATAAAAGGGGTTAAAAAGAAATGAAAAAATCTGATTGATGCAGTGAGGTATATGTCCAAAATAACTCATCAGTAAGAATTTCAGGATTTCTTTGAATCTTATAATTTTAGTAGCTGATATGAGTCCTGCTAGCTAAGCTCTTTTCCTGTTTGTTTTACATGGTTTCTTCATATTCTTCTTGGTGTTTTCACACACATGCATATGCATGTATGTACTTTGTGAATCAGAAAGGACAGGCTAACCTTTTTCCGGGGAAATGTTCACATTATAAATGAACTACATGAAGCTCCTGAGGTCATTAAAGATAGAAGACACTAAACTTGCCTCTGGAACCAATTATTCCCTCTTATAAATTCTGGGTCAGAATGAAAGAATCAGAATTCACATATTTGAAAGGAAAAAAAGTCTCTGGAAGCATCCTAAAATTTTACAGCCTCACCACCTACTAATTCCGGGTAAGTTATTGTATTTTTAAGTTTTTTTCCATATTTACTTCTGTTCCACTTTTGCTCAGACTTTTTTCACTGCCTTAGTTATAAGAAACAATTCTAAAACCACTCCTATCCTATATTTACTTCTGTTCCACTTTTGCTCAGATTTTTTTCACTGCCTTAATTATAAGAAATAATTCCAAAACAACTCCTATCCTATACCTGCTAAAATAAGACATTAAATGAACAAATGCTCAGGATAAAACCATGTATTATTTCACAGCCACTTCTTGTCTTCCTAACTGAAGGCACGGTGACCCAGACTGCAAAGAAAAACTCTCTTCAATAATACAGTATCTCTGTTTTACCTTTATAATTTCAAACATCATTGTTCTGGGATTACCTGTCTTCCACAAGCTTTCCTTACACCATAATATTACTTCTTACCTCAGCTATCTGGGGATTCTCTTGCACATACTTCAAAATGTAAAATTTTTATATGGAGTTAATTTATTCATCCACAAGATGAAAGAATGAAATAGTATTATCAAGGCTCAAGAATATTATTAGAACAGGGAAATATTTTGAATTGTTTTGATGGAAAATTAAATTTGTGAAATTTAACTTGCAGTCAAATTTGCTGTGAAACCATTTACTATTTTATAATTACAATAAGACACTTAAAATAAAAAGCGGATTGAAAATTAAAAGCAGACACTTCTCTTATAGCATTTTCAGAATATCTTGGGCTTATAACAAAAATAGTCTCGCTCCTCATGCATTATGATTTTAAACATAAGTTTTATTTTAGAAGTGTATTAGGATAAATTGGTATAATGTCCCATTAGAAACATGTTGAATACTTAATGCTATTTTAAGTTATCGTACATTTTTTGTATGCATGATTTTTGTAGGCTTTTTGTGCATTTTTGGGTAGCTTTTCCACTCTGTTCATAATTTACACCAATTCAGATCTTTTGTTTTAAATCAGTTTTTAAAGATTGAACACAGCAAAGCAGTGACTCCCAATATGTGAAATCCAGACAAGCGCTTTTCCAGACTTTTGATTCTGAATTAGAATTATGCATCTCTATTTAGTGATTTCTTTACTGGTTTTAATAACATTTAAGGTCTTATAAGTGATCTAGAAACCCCTGTAGAAGTCAGACCTTCTGCTAGGTAACATTCAAATAACTACTGAAAGAACCATTTTCTCAAAGAGCCTGAAACCTAGGAAAATCTAGTTCTAGTTGGTTAGACTTAACTCCTTTTCTGGCACTGTCAAATTGATTCTTGAACAATTTATGCCTCCAAAGTTTCTGTCAGGGCACAAAAGTTTCTCTTTGAATGTGGGCTAACTATATTTTAGGACACCGGGTGCTCATATGCAGCACTTCTTCCTTCCAAATCCAGGAGATATACAGCACAGAAAAGCAAGTTAGACTGTTTTAAATATGAGCATGTAGATGGTAGTTTATGGATATGTCTATCTGCATTCAGGCTCAAGCCATTATTTATAAACCTATCATTAGCTAAAACAATACTAATACTTAGGAAACAACAAAATAATGCATTCTTCCATAGGAAATTATGTCTTTGAAGGCCAATTTTTCCCATGTTATTCTTTTCTCTCTGACCAAAAGCAACATTTCAGTCATTAAGATGAAGAATTTTCCCTTTCAAATCAATGAAGGTTTCAATTCTGGTTTCAGTTCGAGAACGGTGACAGCTTGTGAAGTACAGGTTCCTGTACACTTGTCTGACTCAGATTTATCAGCAAGGTCAGACATGGCAGTGTGGGAATAGCACTGTAATTACAAAGGTGATTGTTCTGCCAGCTAGGTGTAAATTGCCCCAGCAGTGCACAGTGAAGCCTTTATTTTATGTGTAAATTAATTGCAGTAACTATGAAACTACAGCTGGTAAGGCATCCAGCTGGGCATAAATGGGAATTCCAGACTGCCAGAGGGTTCCTGCTGGAAAAACAGTGTTCTTAACAACATGAGTCTTCAGCTGTTTCAGGTGACAAACCAGAAAGGGAAAATGCCACCTCAAGCACCTGACTTGAAAGTGAGCATCTGAACAGCTGATACTCCAGATAAAGCCAAAAGCAGAACACAGAAAAGTCCTTCAAGGCTGACTATATAATACAGCACAAGAACAAGTGTTTGAGGTTTCATGTTTTTTGAATTGCCCACTTGAACTACAATAAATAGAGCTAATGTCTCTAAATAGAGCTGCTATTTTCTATAGCTTCGGTACTTAGTTATGCCTTCAACCACTTCCTCCTGCTTTTGCGTATGGAGGTGAACACTGGTTAAAAGAAAACATTTATACAGCAGCGTGGCAGCTGCACGATACAGTTTCCAGCATCAGTAACAGGGGTTTTGAGCTTGTTCCCCTTCATACATACTCCTGCACCTCAATGGCACAACTAACCTTTGAACTGACTCACTGAACACATACGAGTGAAAATAAATCTTGAGAAGAGAAAGTTATTATAGTCAAAATATGAAGCTGAGGTAAGGACCCCAAGCAAACACCCTTCTTTTCCAGAAATGATGGCTTGCTTTTGTTCCTTCCACTCTAGAGAAAAGCATTTCCCTTGCTGCTTCTAAGTTTTGAGAGTGAATGACGGAGGAGGAAAAGAACTGTGTAAATTGATGCTAGATCTGCTGAGAAAGTGCCACAGGAGAGTGCGAGGGGAGGAAGAAACCCTAAAATATCACAACAGTTGTAAGTGAATTTATTGAAAGCCCTCCTTCATTACCTGTAGTAAGCATAAAAAATTACCGCCCCATACTTGCAGGACTGGTTTTGGTATTAGATAACCAGTTTGCTACTCATGCAGAGTTGACAGAGTAGTGAGGTAACAATGATTCTCACTGTTTAGCAGAATGCTTAGGGAAATCTAAGACATCTTGACCACTCTAAAAATGGTTAAGTTTGAATGAGACATATTAGGAGATATAGAAATATATGGTTTTATTTCTTTCTTTACTTATGCTAAAGTTAAAACTTGTACTAAAAGGTCCTTCAAATATTCTGCAGACTGATCTCGTTATATGAATGCTCATTTGCCATGTGTAAAGTGCACTGTTCCCACCTTTTTTAAAAATTAATGTGACCTGAGTAAGATGGGAACTATGGTTAAAACACGACTTACAAAGCAGTTAATGGAAAGGACATTTCAGAGTTCATGTCTACCAGGGTGATCCAGAATTTGAAACTTTGTGAGCAAAAATAAATAAAATAATGCTACAGGAGAAACCCAGGTATCAGGCTCCTGTCCCTCATGGGTGCTGCTGTCCTGGCATGGGCTGCATAGGGCTGCAGCCCCACAAAGACATCCCTTCCCCAGCACAGAGCACCTCCTTCCTAGAGCGTGACTCTGGGTTTATTTCCTTTGGTTTGCAGCACCCTCTGTCATCTGCCCTGGTGGCTGCTGCCCTTCGGTGTGTTTGAGCAAGGTACCATGTTCTGGCACTCAGCAGGCCATTGCCATCCTTTAGCAGTCCTGCAACTGCCCCAAACCCTTCCAGTTCTGCCTGGTATTGAAGACCATGCTGGCCACTGGTGTCTGGAAAATACTGGACATAGTGGACTATGAAACAGATAAGAGTGAAGAGACTAAAGAAAGAGATGACCCAGAGATGAAAGCAAACGGCAGAAATGACTAATGAGGAAGCCTAACTGTAGCACAGCTTTTGACCATTACTGCCTGAAGCTGAAGAGGGGTGATATGTTTTGTCCAGGCAAGCCCAAAAGGGCTGCAAAATAAGCAGGTAACACCTTGAACAAATTTGCTTTTTTGGTCTATATAAATAGTAGCAGTTTCCTCTCATAAAGTCCATAAAATGTAATTCTACTACAGTATCAAAAATATTTTTAAATTATATGGTCTTGTTGAGTTTCAAAAATGAGTGTTTTTACTGCAGTCATTGACTAAACACTTAGTCAGTGTTCAGAAAGAAACCAAAAAGGCCAATTATAGAAATTATGAATAATGATAAAAAATATCTCTTCAGCTTCAGAAAAAAATAGTTTTCAGAGTCCTAAGTTTTAATTTACTTCTACACAATAACATGAACAATGGATCTACTTCTTTTTTTGTGTTTTAGGAAGTTTCTCATTCCAGCAGCTGATATGGGGAGGTGTAAATCTTTGAATCTGTGCATAGACCACAGTTGTGGATGGATTCAGAGCTTAAACTGAGGCATGAAACATAGACCAGAAACCTATGAGTACACCTATGTCCTGTAAAAGGTGTGCTTGTGAGGAATTGGGGTGGTTCCTGGTTGAATACACACTGATGAGAACATCTGTGCTGGACACTTATCTCCCTTTCCCTTTTGTTTTAAAGCCTGAGAGTTCATTCATACAGGCTTTGGTAGCAGAGAAAGCACATTTGGAAAAGCATTTCCTAGGCTATGCTGATCATCCAAGGTATAAATAACAAATTGAGAATAAGCTTTCCTGGAATAAAGCTTTCATCAGTCAAAACAAGGAGGAAACGCAGCCGCTCATTTACAAACACAGAGCATATAATCTATTTTTGCTTCTTTGCACCTGCTCACTTGACAATCTGTCATCAAACAGGCAAGAATGCAGTTATGATTAGGAATTAAGAGTACGGATCTCATAATGTTAAAAATCCCCAATGGGCTTGTCCACTTCTAAAAAATTGCATTAATTAAGAACATTGATGTCAATATGTCTGACACAAGACTGTGCTTGTCTGTGTCAGCTGTTCCTATACCAATCCCATTGATCCCCACGTTAAGTGTTCAGGATCATATTTAAACATGCCCACAGGCTTTAATCACACAATGACAACACAAACAGCCTCTAGAATTTCTGCTAGGAGCATATTTTCAAGATATAATCCTTAGCCTCAGAAAAAAAATAGTGGCCTTTAAAACTACCAGATCTTGAAAATAACTAAGAAGATGACCTCTTCAAATAACTTATGAAGGAAAAAAAAAGAGGGGGAAAAATAAGCCAAAGGCAGGAGAGAGTGGTGAAGGATTAGAGGCCTTGGAGCCTGAAAAAGAAGATCTGTGGGTTCAGCTGCTGGTAATTCACAAATTTAGCTTCCTAAGGCTTTCTATTTTGTGTTTAGATAGATGATCAGAAGTAATTTCATAGGCTTGAAGTATAAATGTTTCCAGAATAGCTGCCCTTCTTTCTTAACACTGAGTTTGCATTTTGACCATAGAGAAAGAGCATATTCTTTAGGAAAGCTGAATGAAAAATAAAACAAAATAAAAAATGAAACAAAAACAAACCCCTAAGTAAAATAAAAATATTTATCCAGAATGGATTCTGTGACTCATATGCCTCTCTAAGCTCAATTAGATTTCTCAAGATGTATTCCTCAGTAACCAGGTAAAATGTTGTGGAATATATCCTTGGGAGATGAAGCCAATTTTCATCACTTTAGTTGTTCCATGAAAGAAGACAATAGACATGAAATTGTTCACTTAGTCAAAATTTCACTTTTCCATTACAATCAGTTTTGACAGAAAGTGATTGATTAGCCCAAATTAAAAGGCAAAAGTGCAAAGTCATCCTTATTTTTGCATTGAAACATCACAAAACAACCACTTGGTAATCCCTCCTGATATATAGATCTTTTGGTTTAAAATATAAACAAGGTTCGAATATGCTCAAAAGTGTCACTTTTTCTACTATTCTCTGTCTCCCCTCTCACATTTTCTTCCCCCTTCCTTTACCTAGTCTCGAGTATTTCATAAAGCATTCATGTGAAACAACAGATTTCTTGGATTTTTCCTTTTTTTTTTTATAAAAACACTTAACTATTCTAAAACAACTATTCGTGTTCTGATTCTCCCTAATTAAATTGTATTCAAGGAACCAAGTGGCTGGTAACCAGATAAAACCAATTCTTGATGTACGTTTTAATAAACATTTAAATCACTGGAAGCTGCAGGACAGATTTCACTGCCAAAAAAACCCCATGAAAATTTGCATCTTCTCCAAAAGAAGATACCTAGGCTATCTTAAAGTGGCATAGACCCACTTATTAGCTATGTTAGTCTGACCATTTGCTTATATCTGTACTTACAAATAAAACATTTCCTCATAGAATCACACAGTTAAAGATAAGTTTCTCTCTTTGTATAGATTTATATGCATATTTTGTATGTATATATGCATGTATTGTATATACACATACCTTTAGAAGGTATATATGTATATACACATACATACCTTTAGAAGGGGGCAGCAGTGATTCCTAAGTACACCACATGTGCGTTACGGTGCACTCAAACTACAATTGTGACAGTTTTGAGGGCTTCACTTCAGTCCAAAAAGCTTAAAAAAAAAAAAAAACCCAAACAGCAGAAGAGAGATGCTATTCTACTTATGAGGAAAGTGGCATTTTTCCCACAATACTTAAAAACTTTCAAGTGTGTGTTACATATGATTTTTAGAACAGACATTTAATTGACCAAATGTATTTGAATAACTATTAGGAAAACAAATTTAACTACTGAATGACCAAAGCATCTTTGTAAGGTTATAATACCCAGGAAATGGGATTATCAATAATAAAAAAAAAATTATTTTTACAAATGACAACACTGCTGACAGTCAAAAAGCCAAATTCTTTTAACAGCTATCAAGTAGCTGCAAGCAAAAAGGATATTTTGGTCATTGTGATTTTTTTGTAATTTTTTTAAAGATATTTATCTGTTTTCTCTCTTAAAAGAATCTTGCAAGTGAGGTTCTTAGAAAATTATCTTGTCCATTCTGGCCACCCAGCACCAATCTACCACTTTCTGTCTCTCCTAAAGAAGACAATACATAAGGGAGTGTGTTGTTTTGCAGGGCCTGGTTTTTGGTAGCGGGGTGGGGGCACAGAGGTGGCTTCTGTGAGAAGCTGCTGGAAGCTTCCACCATGTCCAGCAGAGCCAATCCCTGATGGCTCTGATGATGGACGTGCTGCTGGCCAAGGCTGGGCCAGTTAGAGATGATGGTAATGCCTCTGTGATAACAGATTTAAGAAGAAATCATAACAAAGTTGGTGGCGCAGTTATAATTTTCCAGTGAGAGAAGAGTAGGAGTGAGAATATGTGAGAGAAACAACAATGGAGGCACCAAGGTCAGTGCAGAAGGAGGGGGAGGAGGTGCTCCAGGCACTGGAGCCGAGATGTCCCTGCAGCCCGTGGTGAGGCCCATGGTGAGGCAGGTTGTCCCCCTGCAGCCCAGGGGGGTCCATGAGGGATGCAGAGATCCACTAGNTCCTCTCCCTGAGCAGCAGAAGGAAGATCTTGGGTGATGAACTGACCAAAACCCCCACCCCATCTCCCTGCACCGTTGGTGGGAAGGAGGGAGGGGTTGGGGGGAGGAAAGGGTGTTCTTAAGGATTTATTTTACTTCTCATTCTCCTATTCTGATCTTGTTAGTAATAAACTCACTTTATATCATTAAGTTGAGCCTGTTTTGCCCTTGAAGTGTTTTGTCCTGGTCCTTATCTCAACTCGTTAACCCTTTGTTAAATTTTTCTATCCTCTGTCCGGTTGCAGAGCAGAGAAGAGTGAGTGAGCAGGCTTTTCATGGGTGTCTGGCATTTGGCCAGTGTCAAACCATGACAGGGAGTAAAAAAAAAAAAAAAGAACTGATGAAATAAATAAGAAATCTCAAAATATAAAGGAGAAAAAGCAAGATATCATACCTTTCAGAACTTTGTCGTTATCACCTAACCTCAAGTCAATTTTACAAAAGATCTTTGGGTATTTCTGTAATTAGCATCTATTACAATGAGTTCTACCCATCTGTTAATCAAAGCACACCACTTTCTTAACATTACTTGAAGACCATTTCTTCCTGCAAAATTCACTACTGGAGCATTGCATCCTTCCATACTATAAACTCAGCAAAATTGTCATATGTACATGAAATCAAGCAAATAAGAACAAAAAAATGGGTTGATAATTTGGCACAGCAACAAATCTTTTATATGAATTAACAGTGATTCTACTCTAACCAAGAACACTTTTGGAGGAGTTCATTACCACACACATCAAACTAACCAAGTGACCAAACTGCTCTGAACCTTGCATGTTACATTTTGAAGAAGTCATGAAACATATAAATAAAATTTTTAAAAATTATCAGTGAACACACAAGGGCTATTCAGTCTTACTGCTAGGGAAAGACTAAGAAAGAAAGATATGCTACTGAATCAAAATAATATTTCAGAGTCTCAACAAGTAGACAAATGCTACTGTACATATTTGTTTGGACTTAGCTCTGCAGTAAAGCAGGGTCCTAAAAATGCGTTAATCCCTCACAGACCACAGTTATTCATTGACACTTCCTCAGTCTGAATGCATGCAGTCCAGGGTGATAAATACTTTAGCAAATAACTTACTTAATATAGCCTTCAACATAACCAGCTGTTTCTCAATATAGGCTTTATGACTCTGTTTTATGGCTGAAAACACTTTTGTTTGCATTTACAATGTATTAATGCCCAGGGTGCTTTTCTGCAATGAATTGTACTGTTCTGAAGTGAAGAAACTTTGGAAGACAATCCCAAGAAATAACCAGTTAATGAGGACCATGTTACCGAAACTAAACCCCTTCAAGAGCTCTTAGATGAAAGACTGATGATTGATCAAACCAATCATACTGCCAACCATTTTATCCAACATCGTGGATGAGTATGCAGTCTTTTTAAAGTAGAAACAGATCTGAAGTTAACTTGCAGGTGGCCTTGTTCCCTCTACTCAAAGGGCTGTTGAGGATGGTTTGAACAAACATTTGTCCTACACACAGGAGTCCCAAGGAGAGCTACAGGCTCTGTGTTTCAAATTCATAGGAAAGTTGCTTGGAAGAACTGTAAGACAATGAACTGATGACAATGACATCTGTAGAATGACACTCTGGTATGTCTTCTTTTTCAATCCAATAACACTTGACAATCTAATTTCTTTTTTCAGATTGTCTCAGGATTAAGATTGATTAAATCAATTTTGTTCATTCCAAATGAAGTAGGAGTGACATTTACTGTCATGGGAAGGGGTAGAGCAGTGTTTCTGAAAATCTTTCGGTAGATGACACAATTTTTTGCTAAATTGGTTCAGAGGCATTACAGGCCTTTGGGCTTTGAAAAAAGGGTTTGGATTCTCAAAGAACAGCGCAGACTTGAACCTCTTATTTCTCATGACTGATCTGAGAGAAAAACTAATGAGCTTTCTACATTGTGTTTGACCAGATCACTTAAGCTTGCAAGAAGAATAATCTTACCACACAGTGGACAACACTGAGCTAGTAAGAGTGAGCACACTCATTATGGTTGCATAAGCAAATTTATTACTGCAAACCTCTGATAGGCATTTGGGTCCAAAGATACTGACCAAGACCTTTCTACAGGCAGCATTTTGTCTTACCACCTGGTATACAGCAATGTAATATCCCTAGGAAACAGCAGTGTTAATATTCACAGGTATAGTAAGACACCTGGAAATTGAAAATGCATGAAAATTTTCAGAAATATAATTATGCTCTAGGAAGCCAAGTTTGCAACTTCAGACTAGTTGTTCCCTCTTTTCTTTGTCTTCTGGATATTTAGATGACATATGACCTCTTGAGAAAACAAGACAAAAAACCTAAAGGTGACGCCAAGACCTAAACAGTATGCCTTTCCTTATGCAGCAGCAGCTCAGCATTTTCTATCAGTCATGCAGAGCTTTGCTTACAGAACCTCTGTGGCAACAGTTTCACGCAGTGTTTTCAAAAACCTAAAAGCTAACATTGAATTCTGTACATGCAAACTGTTATTCTGTATTTACTTCATCATTTTTTTTCCCCTACAGATACTGTGTTCCTCTTCATCTATCTGATTCAAAAAGTACTTTGACATGCCTGCTTCATAAAATCTGAAGAAGGAAAGAAATGTTTAAGAAACAAACCAGCAACAGAATAAAATTTGAATGGAAGACATGGCTTTTCTCTTCTGCCATTTCAAAGAGTCAGAACTGCAGGGGAGGGGCCAACAGGATAAAAGTCAATCCTATGAAAGGGAGAAGATCCTCTTAAGACGTTATTTACTAATAAGATGACCACACAGGCCTCTACAGGCTATCCTGTTAAACACTCAGTAAGTATTTGAAGACATGTCTTCTATGAACACATTTTATTCTGCCATGTCTAGTCAGACAACTGAATGATTAAATAGGTACTTGTCCCTGAACACCTTAAAAGATCATAAAACAGCTCCACAATGTATTATCATCCAGCATCCCTGAGGCAAGAAAAATGAGAAGAACAAATATTCATTGCTCATTCTCTATGTTGAAAAATGGGCTGCCACATTAAGAAAGCTCTTTTTTTTCCAGCAGAGACATGAGTTTTCAAGACAAACTATAAAATATTTCATTTGCCTGCTTTTCATCAACAAAATCAAATACATTTTTATTTTTAATGATTTCTGAAAATTAGTTCTAGATTTAGATTAAAAAAAAAAACCCAGATCATTAACAAACAAAAATGCAAACCCTCTCTCTGTTCTCAAAAGCTCTAAGGAATACAAATTTAGATTTCAGATTAAGGGTATGAAGCTTAATGAAGAACTCTAGGGACAGGTCGACTTCTAACACCTACCCTGGGGAAAGTGGGACAGAGTACTGAAGAGGGACCAATCTCCATGTGTTCGAAGCAAGAAGATTTTTAAGCTCTCAGTTTCTTTCTTGATAAAGCTTAAGCATTCTTACATTAACTACAAAGCAAAAATACCTTCTCTTTTCTGCTTATTCTGACCTCATTAGCATCCTGTCAATTGTTTAAGAGAAGATTCTTTTTCATTGTAAATTCTCTTTCAAACCACACTGCCCCCCACCCCTGCTTCCCTTCGAGGGCCTTTAATTGTGCAGACTACAGACATTTGACAAGCATGACAACTACTTTGATTTAATGCCACAAGATTACTTATGTGCTGCCTTAATTTTAAACAGCAAACCTGATTAAAACCAAACCCTCGAGTTCCAGTATTCGATAAATGAGCTGCAGAAGCAGCAGTGCAAAATGGACATTTCCAGCAAAGGACTATTTTACTACGGCATTTCAAAGAAAAATGGCAATAAATCTTTGCCTAAATCTATAAAAAATATGCCTACACACTCTCCAGTCATAAAGATCTTCTCAAAGAAGCCCTGAAATGCACCTGTTCAATACAGTCAAGAGAAAGGAAATCATTTTAGTTAAAAGAAACCTTCTGTCTGCTCTACACCTGTGCCTAATTTATACAGCACTGATTATGCAGGTAAGGCAATTAAATTTCAAACTGAAATCACAGTATTTTGCTGTTGTGTTGACTGTAATTATATGCCTATCAGAACACAATCTCAAAAAAGGGAAATTCTTGAAGTAATTTAAGAGAGGTTGTTATTTTACAGCAGTGAGCATGAAAAAAAATCATGTAAGGAGTTGGGGAAAGAAGGTTTCCTTCAGTGCTAATGAGTGCAGTCTCATTTTATTTCCATAATGCTGTTTTTAAAGTGTACAAGCACTTGACTTGAAGCCTGTGACCATGAAATCTCTCATCTTCCTTACTGAGTTTGAACACAAAATAGTAGTTGTTAATTTTTTTCATAAGTAGTAAGTTCTGAACGCCTGAACAAGAGGAAGCGTAGTGCTGAGTTTTACAGTACTTTTAGGGCTCCAAAATTTTTTTATGAGCACATACATATTATTACAGTACCACAGATACAGAGACACATCTTAGAGGAAGAAAACAACTTAGTTAATGTCACACTGCAGCTCGGTACATTTGCTTAGGTCACGAAAAATAGTTGAATTAAAATAGCAAAATAGGAAACTATGGAAAGATGGAAAATAATTTAAACTGAAAACTGCTTAAGAAACTTGTTAACCTTGCTAGTCCTTGAGGCAGCGAATCAGCACCTGACCAGCAGCCCCTTTAGGATGGCTGACAGGATGCTGCTTTCTCCAGAGAAGAAGGAGCAGAGCAGCCCAGAGCTGTGAGGGAGGGAACCCTGATCACCCAGTCAGGGACATAAGTCCCTGCCCTGGGTACCTTAGGATATCCCAGGAGAGTTTCAACCCCACAGACTCAGAGTGACACCCATCTCCGAGTCAGCAGGAGACCCTGTCCTGAAACTAGCTACAGACTACAGGGTCACCGTTGAGGGATATGTGTATATTTCCCAATAATGAACCTTTACCCTGGTCAGCCAGGGAGGGCAATAGGATGAGGCCATGAGTGCTGTTTGGGTGAGTGTTGAATGTCTCTGTATTGAGCTGTGTGGCTGGCTCTTTGTATGTGTAAATACACTTTTTTATGTGCATTATTGGAGGCACTTGCTCACTCTCGCTACTGGCTGGACCTGGGACACAGAGCTAGGGCAGCACTGGCTCTATGAGACTGCTGGACACAATAAGCTCTCCAAGGCCAAAACCCAAGCCAGCACTGAGGAGTACTCGTTACACGTCCTAAGACTTATATATAGAAATGCCCAGATTATTGTCGGGCAGGAAGAAAGTAAACTGGACTCCTCAGTGTGAGGGTAACACACAATCATCTTCCTTTTTCTTATTCTTGATGCAATTTCTAATCTGTGGTCCAATTCTTATACAACAGAGAGAGAGGTGAGAAACCACTCACCTAAGAGGTGAGAAAATTAAAATGTGGTGAAGTCTAGAACACAAATGTCCTAAAAATGGAAATAAACTCTCCCCCCAAAATCAGTCTGTAACAGGACACAATTTTATTTCTGTAATTTTATTGCTGTAAATGCACACACACGCAAAATATGTATACACATACACACACTCAAATTTACATATGCATATGTACACATACACTATATGTTTCTTTATATGAAGAAATGAAGTAAGAAAGAAAATGCAATGCTGACTGCATGTCCTCACCACCAACAAGGAGTTTTCAGGTTTTTGATCAAGGACAGATTATTATAGGAAAGCAAGCCCACCACTGAGAGCAAAACAAAGAAAATTAGCATAAACTCTGTTCTATTTTCAGTTGCTTAGTACAGTTCTATTTTTCAGTCTAAAAAGAGTTTCAGTGTGTCAGGCCAGATCACCTCCCAGCATGATGTGACCTTCCTTCAGGCTGGTCACTCAAGTGAAGTCACAAAGTTTCTAGGGCACTTCATTTTAACTGCAGTCGTTTGGGGCTATTTTAGACTCATATTAGCAGCTTTCTCTGATATGGGTTGCATAAGCCTTTCCCATCATGTTGTTCTCTTGAGTTTACTATAAGTCAAAGTTGCATGTATATATGTAAGGACAATCAAATAAGCTCCTCTGTGGATCACAGCAAATCAGTAAAATAGAGAAAGGCAAATGTAAAGGACCTCTGTATGTGAGCCCCCAAGTATTAATTCAATTAAGTCAAGTCCTCACTTTGCTTTCCTTCCGCAGCTATGAAGTGAAAGTTTGTTAACTTATCTGTTCAAATTTCAGCTGCATGAAATAGCTGAAGCAATAGTTGAAGCATTATGTAGAACTCAATGGTGTTTCAATCAGTTACAGAAGTTAAGATGGAATCTTGCTTGGATTCCCACTCAACTAGGGGTGTAAAGATCCTGATCTTTGAGTCAGGACCAACGGCCATCACTGGAAATCATGACCCACTACATCTAATGAAGAGTGAAGCAGAGACAACGTGCACCTGGCCAGGCACATCTGGTTGCATGCCTACTCATCCATGCTCTGCACCAGCCCAGCTCTAGCTCTTCATCCGGGGAAAGGTTCTTCTTGGAAGCTTCATTGCCAGTGGGACAATAACACAAATTATGTAAATCCTTTCCATGTATGCATTTGGTCAGCTACAAGAGGAGTTTATCTTAGATATTTAATGTCTGTAATTTCTGAGAGGGACAGGGACTTTGCAAAAACTGAGCACATCCATATATTATTTTGTGCCTCTGAGAATGAAAGGTTTTCATCCTTGCAGTCTAACCATGATGAAAAATGCTGAGATTTAAAACAAGCAGCAAGTATCTAGCTAATACCAATTAAATGAATGACCCCCATCATTTTTTAAGGCAGCCTTATTTTCCTCAATCAGAAGGAATTAAAATAAACTGAGCACTATTTAAAGAGCAAAAAAAGGAGTTATGTTTACACCAGAACACAGGGAAGAAATGAGGCATGTCATTCCCATTAAATTACGTTCAGCATACACAAACAAGGAGAGTACTTGCTACATTTTTTTAGGCAAATGCTCCCAATTCCTTTACTCGTATATGCTGTACAGACTTACCTATATTTGCATTTACTTTCTGTCTTGTCCTTGCAAGAAATACTCCAATTCACTTTAACCCTGTTTTTTACATAAGAACAGCTCTGGACAATAGGAATCTGGAATCCCCTATAAATTTATATGATTAATAATAATATAAAAATAATAATCATCTAATAGTTAAAAATCCCACCTGCAAGACAGCTACTTTTTCTCAACAAAACTTGCACTTGTCTAAAAGGCCTATTGTGGTTTTGTTTTAAAATCTCTTTATCTCCCTACTACCCTTCCTTCCCACGATACCTATAGGTACACTACAACATAATCTATATGGGTAGCTACTGAAATTATGAAGTCAACAATAGTTTATCTTTACAAAACAAGAAATTTTGCCTTCAGGCAGAGTCTTTAATTAAAATTAGCACTTAATTAGGACAATTTGGTATGTCTGGTCATTCCACTTTTCAATATTAAAGTGTATCCTCAAAATGCACATGAAAATTTTCTGAACTTCAATGTGAAAACCTTTAGTAGTTTCTTTAAGAATTACTGAAAAAATGAATCTGATTTATTTAGAAAAAAATAAATCTATCCTGCATGAAGTTTCAACAGGTTTATAAACTGCCGCTACTCTTAGATGAACTCTGGTTAAAGTATGAAAATAAAAGGTTTTTATGAGAGGCCCTAAAAGACATCAGGAACTCAGCGCTCAATTCACAACTACTGAACTTGCCAATAAAGATGGGCATTCCTAACTCTACAATTAAATTTCTCTATCAATAAGCAAATGAGAATTCATTTCATAAAGCTCACAGAGAACGATGGTGAAAGGTGTTAAATTATATCATTATTGAAGTAACACTAAACAGCAGATTTGCCACCAACTTCCATTTTTGTTCACAGAACAACTTAAATCCTCTCTTTCAGAGAAAGCCTCCTGCACACAGCCCTCAGAACTTCAACGCAAAGGTGCAAGAATCACTGAGTATTCTGAGGTGGCAGTGACCCACAAGGACCATCGAGTCCAGCTCTTAAGTAAAAGGCCTGTATGGGGATTGAAGCCATGACCTTGGTGTTACTAGCACCATGCTCTGACGAACTGTGCTAATCAAAGTCCAACAGCCTTAGGCACTACCATAGTTCAGACTTCATCATGAAAACAAGCCAGCAAGCACTGATGATGATTCTCCATGATGATAAAAATACTTTCTTCCCCCTACCCTTCTCACAAGAACTAGGTAACCATTTCTGGAGGATAACATTAGGAAAGCTTCCCCCTTTTCCCCACCTGGTCATTGCCCAGACACAGAGTTCCCAATTCTGAGTGCTCTTTGACAGCTACACTTTCCTCTCACAGCTTCACCTCAGCTGGAGCACTTGGCTTTCTCTTTCCCCCAACCCTATCATTTCTGTCCTAACTTTTCTCAATATAATCAAACAAAATAGTGTTTTGTGAGAATACCTCTTAATTTTGGAAACTACAACTAGTCAGTAACTAAGAGGCAAATTAAGAGGAAGATGCATCCTGAACCCCAATGTATTTGAACAGAAGGTGAAGTTGAATGTCTTTTGCGAATCTATCTTATGTGCTATAGTGAGGGCTTAGAGAGATTTTGAGCTTCTAAATGGAATGGCTTGTTTTCCAAATCTTTCCCTGTTCCAAGATGTACAGAAAGGCTTGTCCAGTTTAGTTTGCTATCAAAAGGAAATTCAAACAATTTCTCTGGCAATAATACACTTTTAACTAGTTCTGAGTCTTAGCCCATTAAGTACCAAATTATTCTAAGGTATTTTACTGCTTCAGGTCTTGGAATTTTTGATTTGTGCAAAACAAGGAGAAACAGGTGCCTATGTTTTATGCAGATGGACACATACAGGGAAACGAAACACTGACTGCCATTTTCTCCTCTAAGCCAACTGTTAGATTTAGAACTCTAGCTCATCTTCCACCTCAATTTCCTCTTATTTTTGTTGAGAGTTAATATGTATTAATTATCAAACATGTTAATATAAATAATAATAGTGATAATGAAAACCCCCTGCATATATATATTAAAGATTTTGTAAGATATTGGTGAATATCTTAAATCTTACTGCTATTTTAAGTTTCCACTTAAAATTGTAAGAGTGAGAAAATTTTTTTGCAAGAGTGAAAAACCCAGGATACCATACACTACTGAAAAAGAGGAATACGTAGGTGGCACAAACAGGTCTGGACAAAGACAGTGATAGGCTTAAAAAAACAAAAGGCGGAATCTTCATAGGTTGACATGCCGGCTGGTGATGAGGCATGTGATAGCAGATGTTTTCTAAGCAGCCTCGTGGTGGAGCTCCAATAAGACCAACAAGTGAAGAATTTTGGCCTTTGAAATAAACTGTTACAGAAAATTGCTTGCAGTTAATTGGTAAAACTGTGCCAGGAGGAAGACAACCAAGAAAAGGACAAGCTCAAGTGGTAGTTCTTGATGTACTAGGAAGAAAGAAACTTCATCTGTTTGTACACGTCTGGCAGATGAACAGTAGGTGCTTCCTAAAGATTGCATTCTTTGGCCTTGCAGAGGAAGAACCAGACAATTTCCATGAGAAAAATATTTCTGTTGACAATACAAGTTATGAACAACTTGGACAGTTTTTCAGGATCCAGGCTGAATAGATAAGACTGGCAGCTAGAAGACATATATAAAGATGAAAATGCAAACCCACTATATTTCATTACAGCTCTGAATCTGATTTGACAGTTCTTTAGAAGGAATAAATATGGGAGTTTATGGGACCATTTGTACAGCAACATTTTGAAGGCTAAAATCACACACAGAAGATTTGGCAAACAAAAAGTGCTGAATCCACATTCTGAGTGACTGAATACTGCTCAGAAGTGATTCTTCCCTTTATTTCAAACTGACTGCCTGGCACATTTGAGCACCTTCTTTTCAAACCACCACTTAAAAGAGGACAAAGAGTCAAGAAAGGAAGGGAAGAATTTCTGTTGTGCACTCACAGCAGAAGGAAATTTCCCTGTAACTTTCACAAGGAGAGGGGTCCTGTGACACAACCTTATTGAATGGCCCAGGTGGGATGTGGTTCCATTGCTCTCAGCAACATCACCACAGCATTCATCTGCACTGCTTTTGCTCAACATACTGTCCTCTCTTATTACAGGGAATCACAGTTCGGCAAAGCAAGGAACTGCTTGTTATTTTCAGGTGGCATTGGCAAAAACTGGATGGTGGAGCTGGTTGTATCACTCATACATTTATTCAATTACACAATGCTGATCAGAGTTAGATGAAAGACAAAGTAGGCCTCAGCCAACCTGACATTCTTCAGTATTTTATGAATAGCAGAAAGATCTGTTAGGGATTTTCTGAAGCTGGACCAAATGGAAAGGAAGGAAAAAACTTGATGGTTCCTGGTAGAGCCCTGATCTAATTAAAATATGGTTTTCTGTCTCCTAACAGACTTCTTGTATATTATTTGTAAGATTTTGGAATAATAACAGACACCAGACTCCTACAGGGAAAAAATCTAAACATGAAGAATAATAAAAGTCCACAGATGAATGAAAGAATTGAAGCCTCCAAAGAGATGTAAGGTGTTCTACTCCTAAAACTTTCCTGAGATTACCATTTGAAACATTTCTGTATCACAAAGCTACCAAGACACCTACCTACTTATTATTGGGGTTTATTATTATTATTATTTTCCTCTACTTGGACAGGTATTCTTTTCCTCCATCTTCTATATTCACATTAGTTGAGTTCCTTCCTTTTCCCATGAAAATCACTGAAAAAGAAGGTAAGCCACCTAAAACTGCAAACCAATCCTACCTTTACACACTGTCATTAACTATTCATAACTTGGCTCTGAATGTGGCAGGAACTTCCTGTCCTTTTTCCATAATTTAGGATTATGCACACTGTCTCTCAGTGAGAAAGAAGGATCATTTTAACTCAAAACCATATGTTTCTGGTTTTACGTGTCTCTCTCCCTCTGGAGATAGGTTAGCATTTTCACTTTCAGTCATAATTCTTTGAGCATCTTGGTGAGTATATCAGAATCATTTTATTATTTACAGGTATTCACAAGCAGCTGTCAGGAAAAGATCTTAAAATACATAGCTGTGAGGTAAGGCTAGTATGTTCCTCTTTGGGTTTTGAGCAAAGACATCCAATATCCAGTGAGAGGATAAACATGAGGAGTTACTGAACGTAACTATTTGGTGCTTGTTTAAAGTGTGGTGATGAACAGGTAGACATACAATACAATACCATAATTTACTTGGAAGAGACCTGTGAAAATCATGTAGTACAGCATAATTGTAAAATCTCTGTAGTCTAAACATCATTTACCCCAAAAGGAACAGTAAAAATATGTTTCCTTTCATACAAACAAACAAAAAAAGAAAATAAATTAAAGCAGGCAAAAGGCACTGTCAATTAAAAAAATATTGATTGTTCCCACCTGTCCTAGGGTGACTTTATGATGCTATATATGCCAATCGCCTGCTTAATGAAAAATATTTACTCTGTGTCTTTAAGCTGGCTTGAGAAGCCAGGAGCTATGTTTCGGTTTTCTTCGAAGGATATTTACATTCTTTTACTTATCAGCTAGCTATGTTGTGGTTCTCAGGAGAGAACTCTCAGCAGTCATTTTCTATAGCTGAAGCCAAAGGGGACACTTTTTACCTTTTTTTTTATTTCTTGTGAGCTTTCGCCCTGCTTTTACTCAGCTGAGGGATATTGGAGGGAGTTAAAACTTACTTTTGGCTTTTTCCCTCCTCTGCCTGAGGCAAGGAAAGAAGACAGGTATTTTTTTCCCGGGATGGTAGCTTTTTCCANCCAGCAGCTGGGTTTTGTTAAATAAACTGTTTTTTTCACTTTCCTCCAAGAAATTCTTATTGGGGGGGGGGGAAGGGAGTTTTGAACCCTATCTTTTGCAGAGGAGGCTCTTCGAGTCTTCCTCCTAAGTTTGTCCAAACCGTGACAAACATATTTGGCACCCAATTCATGGGGGCCCACCCATGACACCACCATTAACTGACTCTCACTAAACTGACAGATTATTCACTCTTTTCCTGCTGCTGTCCTTTAGCTTGCTTATTGTTCTTGTTTTGCCTGGGATACAGTTAATTTTTTTCGTAGAAGCTGATACAGGGCTACATTTTGGATTTGTGATCGAAACACTTGATAATTTGGTGTTATAGTTATTACTGAGCAGCGCTTACACAGAATGAAGGCTTTCTCTGCCTCTCACCTCACCCCATCATCTACACAACATGTATGTAGACTATCTATGACAGACTATGTCTAGACTATGACAAATCATGGAATGGTTTGGGTTGGTAGGGACCTTAAAGATCACCTAGTTCCAATCCCCTTGCCACGGGCAGGGACACCTTCCACCAGACAACGTTGCTCAAGGCCCCATCCAACCTGGTCTTGAACACTGCCAGGGGTGGGGTATCCACAAATTCTCTGAAAACCAAAAGTTTTGGTAAATATAATCACAAGACCAAAACCTGGCCCATCTTCATATTTTACAGTGTTTTTTCAGAATGATGTTGGTGACATCCTGTGGACTTTTCTCTCCAGAGAAAAGCTCATATCTAGGGGCTTGCCATTCTCAGTGCTTTGGTCAATATCACTTGTATGTACTACTTTTAGAAGTCATTTGTGGCTGTATGCTTGAAAATACAAACCATATCTTGGACGAGTCATTTAACCATTCTGTACCCCAGCATCCATACTCAGGAGAAAGTGGTGTAATCTCAAAATTAATGGGAACTGTGCCTCAGTCCTCATTTTCCAATCCTATCCTTAAAACACAGGTCTATTTCCCCAAGCATAGCCCAAAGATCCCATGATATGTGTTAGTCATAATACTTATAAATTACAAAACCAGCTGAAACTTACATGAACCCACAGAGGGGAAAAAAAATCTAACAAACCACTGAAGCGTAGATAATGCAGGGTTTGCTGCTCCTCCCATTTGTAAGTGTACCAGCAGTCAGAACACTGCTGTGTACAGGGCATCATGTTTCCTCTCTGCTCCTGGGGCCAAACTCAGATTTTTCTTAGTGAGATGTCAGGGTAGGGAAACAGCGTTACTCAAGCTGCCAGCCTCAAGGACAAGAAGTTAAACAAGACCATAAATGTCACTCTACAGGGATCCTGTATGTTTTCCAAGCTGGAATTAAAACGGAAAGGCTGTAGGAAGCAGACCCCCATCAAGACCAAAGATTAAAATATAATCACTCCCATACGTGCTCTGAGTATAATATTGCAGTAATGGTCTGGCATGAACTTACCTCTAAAATGAGATTTCTCAATTAGTGAAATAGCTTTTCCTGGCAAGCTAAGCATTACTGTGTGCTTTCAGAAGCTTCTTTTAGCATGAGCAAAATGATACATTATCAAAGTAAATTCTTTATTCATTAACTCCAAACTGAAAATTCCCTCATAATGCAGCTTTTCAGAGGACTATATGACAGATTATGCAACAGAAATACACTGCTTCAGAACTGTGTCACACAAGCAGCCTATGAACATGGCTGAGTTATTGCCAGACAAGGGACAACAGGCACCATCTGAAACACAGGAAGGTTCCATCCGAATATGAGAAAAACCTTCTTTACTGTGTGGGTGACAGAGCACTGGAACAGGCTGCCCAGAGATTTTGAATATATCCAGAGAAGGATACTCCGCAAGACCTGTCTGGATGTCAACCTGTGCAGCCTACTCCAAGTGAACCTGCTTTAGCAGAGGGTTGGACTAGATGGTCTCCAGAGGTCCCTTCTGACCCCAATCATTCTGTGAGCACTGAAATTTTTCACAGACTGCAACATTTATCTCCTACTAAAATCAAGAAATCACCTCTCTGTGGGACGTGTTAATTTCACCAATAATGAGCTTTTTCCACATTGAAAGTATGTCTTCCTGACCTCCTTCACCTTTAACCCTGGTCTCCAGAAACTGGCATGCTCAAGTTTCCTCAACTACTCTAAAGTTCTCCCATAAAGATCAACTCCCATTATCTGGTAATGATTTGCATCACCTTTTTTGAAAAGGCTCTCTTTGCTCACCCTTTATTTCCATTTTCTTGCTTGCTTCCTTCTAATGAAGCCTTCTCTATGCTCAGTGTCAGCCCCTGCACATCCTCTGAATTCCCCTCACACATCTATTTCTGCTCCCTTAATTCCTCACAGCATATTCTTTTTGGAGCCTTCTCTTCATCGTGAACGTTTCAGCAGATTTTTTTGCCTGTGTTACTGTGTGATACATTAGCTGAACTATTCTATTTTCATTAGTTTATTGTTTACCATACCATCCTTTTCCTATGTTTACTAGAGAAATCTTTGCCTTTTCCACACCTTCCTGCACATTGCATTCATAACACAAGAAAAGAGTGGAGGCCAGAGAAACTGGTACATTCATTTCTTTTGATACCATTTTCCATTTTTCTAGGAAAGTCCTCACCACACCAGCAATACAACAAAACAATCCGATTTTACTCATGTATTATTTAAAACTCGAAGTGATATATTAAAAAATAATGCAGGGTGGAAATGTGTAAGTGGGTCCTCATAGACTCCTAGGGCAAAGCTGACTAAGCTTCAGCAAATGAAATAGAAAACACTAAAGCTGTTTTGCTGCTGGCCCCTGTGGGCAGCAGCAGTCCCTCTGTGCAAATCCACTGGCTTGGTTCAGGAGTTACTCTGTGCGGCACAAGCTTCAATCCTGCACCCTACAGCTTGTGCAGGTGTTGAGGTTTACAGATGGGGAACTCTCCTTCCTCATTTCCTTGGCCATTTGCTCATCCCATTCCATGTCTGCCACCGCTCTTTCTTACCTGAGACAATTGTAATTTCCCCCCTTAATTCAGAAAATCTAACAGCTGCAATTCAGAAAGCAGGCTCACCTTAAGGAAGCATCTGAACTAAGCATCTGAATTGTAAGCAGGTGTTCGTTTCAATCTTATCATCACCCTCAGTGCACTCATCTTCTCATTTTCTTTCTCAGAAGGAAGGAGAAAGATCCCCATTTCCACAATGTTGTTGTTACCAAAATAAATCTTCCAGAAGAGTAAAAATTGTACTGATGGATTTGAAAGAAGTTGATTATAATGATCTGCTTTTGAAAAAGATTTCTTTCAAATATGAATAAAAATACATTGGTGAAGGGAAGGTGGGAAAGGAATGGTTCTGTAATTCCAACTTTCACAAGTTAATAGGGAAAGGGATTATATAACCTCAAAGCTATGTTTGACCCAATTCCCTCCATCAAAATGCCCATGGCTGTTTAATTGGCATTCATATATGGTCACCCCACTGACTGCAAGGCAGAAGGTCAGGGATATTTCTATAGAGACTCAACTGTTGAGCTCAATTACTCTGATCCCAGGAGGTTCCTGAGGAACAGAATGTGTCAGTAACCTAATGGAGCCTGAATACCAGCATCCTGCTGTGTGTGTGCTGGACAGAGGTGCAGAGTGTAAGAGTGGTCAGGGCAAAAGAAAAGTGGTAACTCTGTGGGTAAAGGGCTGATCTCTTCCTATTTCAGTACCAGAATGAACTCATCGTCTTTCTCAGCAGAAAGATGTTCAGCATTTGCTGCTGTGCAAGTGGCAAAGAGGCCAAACAAGTTTGTGGTTCTTTATTTCAGAGCCAGTTTTCATTAGTAAAACAAGAACACAATCAAAATATTTCTAAAATTAACAATTGCTGCTGACATAAAATGGAGGTATTAATCTCTTGAAAAAAAACTTAACAAGACCTTCCGTGGGCTTTTTTTTTTTTTTTTAGTAGGGGAACAAGGAAATGAATGTAATTCGAAGACCAAGCAAACAGACTTTCCTAGTATCTATTTTGTAGGTGGGGCACTGGAATAGAACACTGAAGTTGCTTGACCATAGTGAGGTACTACTAACATCAGTAATGGAATCTGGACTCCTCAGCATTCTGTCCCTGTCCTTCCTCCCTCAGAGTCAATAAAGAGCCTGAGGAGGAATAATTGTGCTGCCAACAGCAACCATGCCATAGAAATCCCAAAATGAGTTGCCACCAAAAAAGGGAGAGGATCTTCTTCACCATGCATTTTTAAGTCTGTTACATTATGCAGGTTGTCCAGATGGCTTGTCAGCGGCACTTTGCTTCATCTCCTTTGCAATTAAAAATCCTGAGAGCTGGTAAGTCTGACAGACCACAGATATTTCACAGGAATCAGTACAATTTATCTTAGGAAGCTCATGGTTTGCTTTTGTGTTCAGAGACCTCTCAGGTGAATTTGCTATTTTTGAAGGCTTGGTAATAAACCATGAATACCATATTTCAGTTACAAGTCCAGAAGCAAAAGTCAAGAGAGCTTCTCTCTTCTAAGCTTCTGGCAACAAGTGTGATTTTTCTATTTTTACATGTTATCTATTCCCTTGCCTTCCTCCCCTCACAAAATCCCTGCTAACAAATTCCAGGTTAATTAACTGCACATGCTTCCTTATTGATGTTTAATGATACAAGATTATCTACCTGGGATCCCATCCCAGTAGAGAACAGAAGACAACCTTGTTCACCTCTCAGAAGGCAAAGAGGTGCTAAAAAAAAAGGGTTTTTTACACTACTTGTAGAGTAATACTGGTGTAATAGTGAAGCTAAGCCCCTTGACAGCTTATCTTAAAATGTTCAAGACTCTTGTTGCAACAAGGGAGCTCGTATTGCTAAGTTGAATGCAGAAACACTAAACTTACAAGAGTAAGAAAAAACCTTAATTTTTGTCTTCAAAAGGCTTTCAGTACCATAGCCAGAGCCAATATCTTTGTCACCTGAATCACAAAGTTTTTTGAGGTTGAAAAAGATCTCTGGAGATCATATAGTTCTAACACTTGCTCAGAAAAGACATCACGTAGAATGCCACTGTACAACATTCAGTCAGGATTTGAATACCTTCCGGGCTGGAGACTCCTTAACCTATCTTGGCAACATGTCCTAAAGTCAGATCACTATGCACTGTGATCATGTAAAGAAAAAAAAAAAAAAAAAGGATTTTCTTGTATTTCAATTTGAACCTATTGCACCTTTTTCTTTGACTGGGTACTGCTGAGAAGAATCTGGCTTTGTCTTCTTTACCACCTCCATCAGGTATTTATACACACTGATTAGATCACTCTGAACCTTCCCTTCTCCAGACTTAACAATCTCAGCTCTCTCAGGTACTCCTCATACATCAGACAATCCAAGCCCTTAATAACCCTCATGGTGTGTTGTTGGATTCACTCCAGTACATCTATCTCTTTTGTGCTGGGAAGTCCAGAACTGGACCCAGCACACCACAGATGAGCAGAGGGAAAGGATCACTGCCCTCAACCTGCTGATGATGTTGTTGGCCTTCTTTGCTGTGAGGGTACATTGCTGGCTCAGGGTGAACACCAGAACCACACCTGTTCTATTCCATGAAGCTGCTTTCAAGTCTAGCTGAAATACTGTGCATTATCAAAGAGCTATTCATTTTCCCCATATGTTCTTTTCTTCTCTCTTTCGTTTATTACCTGTGTTTTTGAAATATCCACTCTGAAATAAGAAGCTGATTACCTTCCTCTCACCAGCCTTTGCAGTCCTGTGTCATTCCTAGTCAACCACTAATCAGTGCTGTATGTGTAACAGAGTTAATTCTTTAGGTATCCATCATCTCAAAGTATTAATCATGACTCTTGTTTTGATATATTTTTGAGAAGACTGAGAACTCATTGCCAAATCTCCATCTTAAGAAGACTGTTCATGCACCACTGCACACAGCAGGGTTATATTATGTGATATATAGTGTGCTTTCAAAAGAACACACGTCTTGCCTTCTTTCCTTTCCCAGCCATGAAAACTCCAGTACATATTTTTGTACAGGTGTTTTCCCACAAGCAATTATATCAAGAACTTCCATATCTAATAGCACAGTACAGAATAGAAAGAAGATCCCTGAAAGCATAAAAAATAATTACATTCTCAGCTGAAAACAAGCTTCTCCATCTTGTGTATTTTTTTATCTGGTCGGAAGACACTCATGATGATGGTGTACAGTTCAACTATTCCCTCTTTGCTACAAGAACCTTTCGGATAATTCTATTACCACCCATTCTTCATTGACCCAGTGTCTCCCGGCTGCAGTTTTGGTTCCATGATATCACCTGTGCCTTCCAGGGAAAAAACCCTCACATTTTTATTGGTCTTTGCAATTTTGGAAAAAAACCGATATCCATAAAGGGATCTCAAGTCCATAGAAATGTGATGTGTGCCCTGGAATTTGATTGATAACACAAAAAATGTGGCTTTCTGGACAACATAGCAGTGTACTGTGTAATAAAAGCAAAGCTACATTATCATAAGTATTACAGTCTGAAAAAGTTACTGTATTACACACCAGTAGCACAGATAAAAACAAGATATCAGAAATTTCATTCTAGTGGCAGATTTATTTACTGCCACTGGGTCATGTTAATCCTAGGTTCCTTAAATTCATACTGAGGATAAATACCTTTCTGGCTTTGACACGGAAAAGAAAATTACTCCAAAGGAAATATGTTAAAAATGGCTATAGGTTGTGGGGATTGGTAAACATTTTGCCCACCTCTCAAATGCAGTGCAAATAGGAGACGGTGAAACAATAATTTCACTAGACAAACCTGTCTTTTACATGTTTATCTAAGCTATTTCATCTGTTACTTCTTTTAAAACTGTTGAATAATTTGACCCCTCTTCCAAGAAAATCTCGTTTCTGTTTAAGTCCTACTCATTTCTTTTTCCTCAGCACTTAATGCAGGATGAATTTCCTTTCTTTCAGCTTACATACTAAGTTCCCCATATTTTACATGAGATACTTAATACCAAGAATTCTGTGGCAAGTTTACACAGCAGGAAGAAGAGGCTAGGGAATTTATGTAACCTTCAATTCTTTTAAATAGATCCCCACATTTGTGTGGAAAAAAAAGCCAAGCAGAAGGTCTTTGCAAAGTGCCTAAGCCAGGGAAGCATACTTCTTTATTCCTGGGTACAAAATATATATCACAAGAATGAGTTTCTAGGGTAACAACAACTTGAAATCAGCCCTTCAGAATTTAGTCACAAGGTAACTTTCCAGACAGTAAATTAGCCCAAAAGTTTGTCTTACAAAAATACAAGAAGGATGGTTTTCTGGATGAGTCAGGTGCTTCTCTATCTGTGATATGGATGTTCTGCTAATTTATGTTGTCTATAGTATACATGGAAACTTAAAGACAGACAGCTAGAAGAACTTTTCGGGGTATCTTTGACATGAAAATTACTTTTGTGAGAAGTATCTGTGCACAATTACAACGTGCATGAAAGTAAAACAGTTAAATGCTTTTGATAACTAGAAAAATCTACAGAATCAATGTCAAACAACTTAACTGCACTGAAAAAGCCAAAGAAGACACCTAGGCAGTAATGTCAGCCCTAGCTTTCCCTTCCATCCTAGCTCAGAATTGTATATTGTTGTATAAAGATCCTTTTATTGACAGCTGAAATAAAAATGAAGAGTCAAAGGAATAGCAAATGACACCTATCGAGTTAGTTTAAAGCACCAAACTTCTTCAGGTACAAAGGAGTAATTTATGATGCAGGTCAGTATCCAAATTGCAGTGTTGGCAGGGAGAGGATAGAGTTTGATGATGTCTTGCCTGCTTCACATGCAAAGCAGAATTACAGCAGGGACTAAAATAAACCTTGCCTCAGAGGTTACATAAGGGATTTCACTGATGCAAAATATAATCATCCCAAAACAATACTTTATTTTAATTTCTTAATTTAAATATCTTCTTTTATTTAAGTTCAACTGTAAAATGATGGGGGTTGTGGTTTTTTTTAAAAGAAAAATGCAAAACCTTTTAAAGCTTGTGATACTTAATGGTCTTTAGCAAAACAGTTCATATGCTATTCTTATAATATGAATTTCTGTGGTAAATTCTTCTGGTCAAACAGCTCTTCCTAAGATATCTTCACAGTGTAAACCTTTTGGGTCCTCATCTACTATTAATAAAGAGACAATGATATAGTTATATATCTAAGATCTTATAAAAAACATTTGTATCTCAGATTTGGGTCTTCCCTCCTAAAAGCAACTCTCCCCAGGGAATCACCAATTAGAGGGTGGCACCCACAGGAGATGCTAATAAGTCCATTAGCATTTCATATTTTAATGAGGTATCTGAAGAGAATCATAAACCCCTAAAAATTTGTGAAGCATAAAAAGTGGTGAAACAGTAAATAATTATGATGAAAGGTCAGTCAATATGAAATATGGTAAGTGCCACAGTACTTCACAGGTCAGGTGGGAGCCCAGACCTACACGCTCTGTCCTTCATTAGGCTTCTGTAATTAATTCTTGGCACATGCTGATACAACTAAACTACATAGTGCAACCTCAGCTAGTACCAGAGGTAGCTTGTCAATGTTGTATGTATACACAACCTTTGTTTTAGATAGTTCCAGTCTGTTAAAAAGGGATTTTATTGCTGACAAACTTGAAGCAGCCCTTACAGAAATTAAACCACAGCTGTACAATCAAATCACTGCTGTGGAGTGGAGGGTGTCACACAAAGATTTAAACCATGCATCAAGACAGAAGTCCCAGCCCAGTGCTGTAGTCCAGGGGCCCAAGAAATTTTGGGATGTGTAAATAGAAACAAAGACAGCAAATGTAAGGAGGCAATTGTACTGCCTTCTGCAACGTTGGTTTTATGGGGTTTACATGTCAAGGTTTGAGTGGTGTGGAGGCTGCAAGGAGCATATTCCAGGAGAGTGGTGAATTCTGTGTCCTTCTGTATATGCACACAGGCTGAGGCATTTTCTGATAAACATGCTTGTCGTATCTACCATACACTTCAGTCAAACCAAAGCTCTCAGGCTCCATGTGAAGAAGTTTAAGGGTTTGTGGTAGAGAGATCAGTTTGAACAATACAGTAGTCACTTCTGCTCTTAAACTAAATTTTAAGAAATGCCAAAGTACAGTACATTAATAGAAGGCAGAGCAGAAGAGCTTAGAAACTTTTCACATCCCTGTGAAAGAGCTTCTGCAAAATGCTTCTCATTCGACACGATGAAGAAAATTCATAGCATTTCTATGACATGCAGAAATTTATAAAAAAATTATTGCTGAATTTAGTGTGAGTCTGTGCAGAGTATGTATTAAAATGTAAAACTTCTAGGATTGACAATTTTTTTGGAGAAAAACATTAAAAATTACATTACTATTTCTCTGTCTCAAAGTTTATTAGTGAGGGAGAATACAGGAAGGAAATTACTCTCAGTGGGACAAAATTATTTGAATTTTACTGGGTTGGAAGGAACCAGGAGTGTTGTATGAATTAGAATATAATTCTACAACCTGAAAGAAACACCTTAATAGTAAATTTACAAGTAAAAAAGGCATTTAAGGGTTAACAAGGTCAAGACCCAAGCTAGCAGCAGTAGTGGGATCTGTTTGTTTCAACTCTATCAACAAGCAGTTGTCAGCGAGGTTTCAAGGCCCCTTTTGAAGAAATCAAAGAGAATTCTGCCATGCTACTCAGCAAGATCTCTTTTTTTTTTTTCTGAACACCCTCTCCACTATTTTTCCATGTAATTCAACTATTCGACAAACCACATTCCTGAACAATGTAAATATTCCTGTAGCTGAGGCTCTCTGTGACATAATAGAATAGCCTTCAGTACAAGCCTTTTGCATACTGCTCACCAAATTTCTAACTTGTAACCTTGCAATTGATTTAGTGTTGGACCAAGCTAACCCAGTTGCATGAAAGGAAGAGCTGGCATTGGGTGGCATAATCCTGGGTTGAAGTTTTGCAATTATATACTTCAAACAGGGATTTAAACCAACAGGGCTGTATAGCTACACAAAACTTAACACTCTAAAGCTGAAAAGAGCTATTTTCCTACTGTTAGTTACTATTAGAGAAGGAATTCATTATAGGAAAAAGAGAGACAGGAAGAGATTGTGTCTTCTGGTGTTCAATACCAGCTATAACTACAGACATCATAGGAGGAGAAGGGAAATGTGGCATTAATTCTGAAAGGGCAGTAAGAAAGCGTGAAAATCAGAACATCTTGGAAATTTAAGAGAAAGAAGCAGCTGGTTTCAACAGAGATCTGGTTGCACTTTCTCAGTATGCCCTTCAAATTTCCTTTTTTTTTTAAACTGATCCCAAGAGAAAGCAATCCCTGTTAGCTGAAGCTCACTCCTACCCCCAAGTATTAGAAGGCATGTAATAACTTCATGGTTGCAGAAGCTGCGCGTATTTGTGTTTATTCTTTAAGTGCCAGTGAACTGACACTTTTTTCCTATTAGGAATACAAGCCTGTTTAGAAACTGTTTACTGTTAACCCACTCTCTTTCTTGCTGGCCACACCCTGTTCTTTACATTTGGTTCTGGTGAAAACCTGCATTGCCTTGAGATATTTGATCTTTAAGAGATGTCTGGAAAGAGTACTACTTTCTCATAGCCAAAATTCCCAAAAGCCTTTACATCAGAAAATATACAAGATGATGTTCTGGGTGTATGAAAAATGAGCCTTGGGAGACACCATGATTATCTGATGTATAAACATTAGTTTGAAGACTTTTGTGGAAAAGCGATGCAGAAATAATTCTGTAGGAAGCAGTGCAAAAACCACTTTTGATGAAACTACCAAGAGCAGGCAGAAATTGCGGGTAGGAGAGGGCAGGAGAATTCTCAATAAGTAGACATTTATCTATTTAGCCTTTGCTCCCACAGTTGTAAAAGAGTGAGAGCCTGAGAGCCATGTGGTATAGCAGAAAAGCTAGAATAGCACTGGTGAAGAACTGTCTTAAAAATAAGAAAGAAAATAACCAACAGCAATTGTGATTCAAACACATGACTTTTCCACTGATTGACAGTAATTCACGGGAAGAATATAATAGACAAGAATGGAGGAATTACGTGGCACTAATCACCTCTTTGCCCATTCATATGCATTTAACGGAACAGAAGCACAAAACCTCCAAACTCCAACCTTTTAAAAAATTGTACTTCTATAAAAAAAGCATCTCACACATCGATATTACTGCTCTTCTCTCCCAAACTAGTGTTCTGTTGTCTTTTTTGCATCTGGGTTTTCAGTTCAGACTCAACAGCCATGGGTGTGCAAGTATTACCAGCTAAAGGCATATAGAGGCAGGAGGGATGTCGCAGAATTTAGGAATTGGATCAAGAGCATTTGCTACTGGACAAGCCACACTGAACCCTATCTGAGTCAGATCCATTTGGTTGCTGGCAATGCCCTGAAGAAAGACATGATAATCCAAAAAATACCAACAGCTAAAAAATTTGACAGGGGCAAAAGACATTACTTACCAGGAGAATAAACTACCAACATAAGTAATGGTTGTTATTAAAATAAAAATTATCTTGCATGAATCACATTAGAGAAGATTACTACTAAACTAACAAATGTACCTCTGCTCACAAACATTGCGATCCATCTGCCGGCAAATGCCATATTTTCCCTTAAAAATCTAATTTCATAGTTATTGCAAACTTTATCTTCTAAAAGAAAGTTCACAGATGTACTTTGCTGATAACTTCATTAAAGCAAACCCAAACAGAATAATTAACAGCCTCTCTGGTCTCCGTCAACTATATTAGCAATCATCGTTGATAAAAGATCTGTTCGCATCAAAGAGATAACAGACTTTTCCCTCGAGACAATTCCATTAATGCCCAGCAACTGTTGGCTGTATTGTGAGGAATGATGTCCTTGAAAAGTGTAAATGCACATCTGCTGTGGAAAACTTTCGATATTGTTAAAAAAAATGCTATTTATGATAGTAAATATTCAGTTAAACACTAAAAAGATGTGTTTTTCCCATTTGCTTCAAATAAGAAAGAAAATTTTCGAGCAAGCAGTAAACCCCTACAAACTACTCTTATCCCTCATCTCCTTTACCTACATAGAAAAAATAGATAAAATTAGTTATAATTCACTTGTCTGCATTAAGTAGAATAGAAAACACTTTTGTATATCAAAGCAAGTTAGCTGTCTGTAGCCCACAACATGGGTCCCACCAATTTTTAATAAAAAATAAAATTAAATACTACTGCAAATTAGTAAGAATTAAAATATCTGGTATTAAATCATATTATATGGGTAGTTGGAATATTTTTTTTTCTGAAGAAGCTTTTCAAATCTACCTGATTATAGGAAATACAGATGTTGTAGCCATTTAGCAATTCTACTACTAGCCATCCCTTGGAAGGAGAAGCCAGGAGTTGCTTATTAGGTAACTCTGTCCACAGGTGACCTTTAAGGCATAAAAAGGAGTTTGTCTTCTCAAAATAAACAAACAAAAAAAAAGTATAAACTTTGTGAAGTTAAACTTGAGAACATAAAGCAATTCAAATATCTTCTCAAAAACAGAGAGCATCTGTTTTAGTGCATCAGTTTTCAAAGTCATGTCTGCATTTATGTCAAATGAATCAGGTCAATAACATCCTTGCACACATCAACTTATTTTTCGAACTGACCATACAATTTTTGGTTTCTGTCCCCAGCATTTTATGAGGAGGGCAGAAGTCCCAATGAGCAGTGACAGCTGCACAACACATACTCCTCTGGTTATTGGAGCCATGGCACAGGCCGTACAGGAGATTCATTCTATGTCCTTACACAGGGCCACACAGGAGTAACTTCCTCAGCCTCTGTGCTCCCCCTATAGCTGCCTCCTCAGCCCCCAGGGAAAGGAGGCAGCTGAGCTACTGCTATGGCAGGCAAAGAGAAGACTGGCTAATCTTCCTTGCCAACAGGGTTTGGAAACTGAGGCCATGTCAAGAGACGGCTAACAAGAGTTTTAGTCTGTCAAACCAACACCTTCCTCACAAGCACCTGGAGAACCCCTGTCAGGCTACTCGACTCCCCCAGTCCTGCAGAAATCCTCTCCTCCACTTGCTCCTGGCCTGTGCTGGGGGGGCTGGTCACACTCTGACCACAGAGCCCAGAGCCAGCCCTACCCTGCTGACCAATGCTTCTATGAGGACTGTGCAGCACAGGCGCCTTGGCAGAGAGAAAGACTCAGCTTTCAGAAGTTACTGTAGAACCAGAGAGCCAACAGATTTATGTTGAGGACTGGAAATTACATTTAAATGGGTGTATAAAAATAAGAGAAGGGAGTAATTTGAGGAGAAGAAAGATAATTTTCTTTGTCTACTTTATTCAGGGAACACCAGTGTGAATCAGTGACGGTGCTAAATGGCTGCAAAACCCAGTATTTTATCCTGTTATTGGTATAGCAATACAAAGGACATGCCACTGTCACAAGAGATAATAGCATTTAAATGGCGTATTAAGTGCTGTTATAAAATACTCTAAGTACAAGGTCATGTCAGTCCCTCAGAGAATACTTTCTTCATGTAGTTTTCCATGCATCAGGAGAGTTTTAAATGTTTCAGACAAATCTACTTCCAACTCATTCTCTATAACTGTTCCTGACATACTCTGATAATAGCTGTGATGGGTTTGCATCCGAAGACTTTACAGCCCACCTTCTTACTTACTGAATCTTGTGCTGAATTTGTAATGATCCTAAATGTCATATACCACAGTTTCCTCTGCAACAGATGAATGTCACAAACATGTGATGACCTAACACAAGGACTGGGCAGAAGGAGAAGGTGGGTAAAAAATAGAAATTAAATTTAATTGCACAGTAGTTGTATAAAAGCAGATGAATGCAAAATGACAGAAGAAGCGTGTACTCTGCTTTCCCCCTTCCTTTGCCAGACTACCATCAATTGATAGCACAGTCATTCTGCCAGCAGTAAATATGAGCTAAGAAACGAGCTGTATGATTAAGGCTGGACAGGCCACACCAAGGCTTCATATTCCAAGCACAAAGGAACAGATTTCTTCCACTGAGAGCGTGACCTCAACTTCATCCTGTAGAAACAATTCATCTCACTTTAAACCTAAACATTACGAAACACTTCCTCCTATGCAGATAAAATAAATACATGTCAGTGACCTGGTGGAAGTATATCTAGCCTTCAACCAAATAATTCTGTCTTCTCTTTAAGTGCTGAAGTCCAACAATAAGATATTGTACGCACTCTGTTGTTTAAAAGGCAGAGACAAGAGCAAGTACTCTGTTAATTAAGCTTTTTGTATCTCATTCGGAAGCTTCCAAAAATGTCAAAAAAGCCATTCTTAATTATCACACACTTGAACTCATCTTTTGAATTTAGCATTTTATTATCCTGTTGAAGGATTCAACACTGCTATTGACCGTACCTCTCAGCTGGCTTTGCCAAAACAGCTCTTTGGTGCCTTCGTCTGTGCCTGCTAAAGGAGATTAACACCATCACTGAAGACACGATGAGCTTTAACTCAGAACACAATAAGTGGTTCAATAAATATATATTCAGTTGAAAGCAAACATGCATGAAAGGGGCAATTTTCAGGACATTCTACTTTAAAATTAAGATAAAGGCTGTAAAATATTGTGCCTCTGCCCTTTTTTTTTGGCAAAACAATACTAAGAACCAAGTCACTACACACACACATGAACTTTTTCCTGTGTTTTCATTTCATCTGTTCTCTGCTGATCCCCACTGTAGCATGCCAGAGCAATAAAATTTACTATTTCTACCTAGCAAGTAATAGGGAAAAAACCATTACTTTTGGAGGACACATTTATGGGGTGGAGACAGAGAAGCAAGTTCTCATTGGACACCATTATCATGAGATATGCCCATTAATTAGCCCCACAAATGCAATATCTAATTCATTGCCCCATTTTAAAATATTTTACAACTTAAAGAAAATGTAAAAACAAATATACGATGTTTAAGACAAAAATCCAGACATCTAAGTGTTCAGATCATAAAAAAAATGTTTAGAAATTTGTAGCTTTAATCATAAAAATATTTACAATGGTAAACCTGCAACTTGACAATGTCATTGAAAAATGCAGAATGATATGCATAATAAATTATGCAGAAACAATCTGAATCACTTACAAAGTGCATGGTTGGAGAATTTTTAAGCATTAGCACAAAATATTTGTGCACAGCAGTAGTTCTTTAACACCACACATCAAATCAGACAACAATGTGACTGAACATAAAAATTAGCAATAATACTAAAAATGGAGCAATTCAGGGGGGAATCTATCAGCATACATCTTAGCTTCAAAATTGAATTACTCACTCTCGTATGATTATTTCCATTCCCCATTTCCTTGCTTCATACTTACAGAACAAATTTTGAGGTTTTAATTTTTACTGGTTTTCCAATCTCTTGTGCTTTCTATCTTAATTCTTTTCTAAGGCATGAACACATGACTGCAAAAATTATTTTTTTTCTTTTAAAAGTTTTTATTTTACTTAGAACTAAGCAATTTAAGCAGTGATGTACGTCTAAATTAAGATTTTGTACATGTAGAGATGATGCAATGGTTTGACAATTATAAAAGCATTCTTGCTAGAGTAACAAGGGTCAGGGAGAGAAAGTTTTTTACCACCATTTCTGTTCATGGTATTGACAAAGGAAAATAAAATAATAAAAATCAAAACACCTGCCCTGTAACCTTGATTTATAAGGCTGTACTTGAAAAACAGATGTACTGTTTCCAGTGCATATCTAGTTATGTAGTTCAGACAAATAGCAAGAGTCATTAAGTCCAAAAAGGGTAAAACAACATTGTAGTCTGATGAAAGGAACAGCATTACTTGGACACACTATAGGATTTGGACAGCAAAAGCCACTTTCAGAGTGCCACAAAGAGTCAAAAGTCAGGAGATAAATGCTCCTGGCCGCCATTGTAATATTTTGTAGCAACTCTGTTCAATTAAAATATTCATTACCCCATCTCTAAAATCAGAACACCCAAAGTAATTAGCAAAGCTCTCAACAGAATAAAAGGTGTGTGGTTGGAGAAACATTAAATAGAAACCAATTGCAAGAAATTCAGAAGCAGACACTGCTCTAAATAGAGGATTACAAAGATGTGCACACAGTAAGTGTTTGAGTAAAGAAAAACAAGAAAGCTAACTCTTGAAAAGCAAGCTCACTTTTTCTTTCCTTGCTCTTAGATTTCTCACCAGCTACTGGAGAAGCAAAGACCATTGATCCTTCGAGCTGGGAGTCTGTGGTTTTTGTTTTATATTTGGGGATTTTTAGTCTGCCTGGAAACCCCACTCAGAGTTCCACTCAAAAAAGTAGGATTTAAGGGGAAATTAGTGACCATGACTGAACTTAGAAAAACTGTGATAATCTTCTGAAGCCTTAAAACATTCAGTCACACTGAAAGTTCCCCTCCATGTGCACATAGGTTGTTGGAAAAATCACTTGCCACTGGAGCCTGACAACAATGTTTTTCCATGTGTTTCTCCTTTGAATAGGTGTTCTCCAACAGCCAGTCTGACTTTGGTTCCTGCCCTGTCCCTCAGCCATGTCATTCCTAACACCCAGTCTAAGGATAAAATGTCATCTCAGTATTTAATAGTTATGGGCCTGGTTGATTCAAGGCTGGAAACTTTAATAACACCCATGACAAGAGGAATGATTAATAATGTCATACATAAAAGGAAATATTCTTCATTTCCGAGCTTTTTAATACACCAAACACCTTAGAATCAATAGACTTCATAGTTTTATGTGTCAGTTCTGATTTGCTAAGCCCAAGAGAGATGGAATACAATTATTTGCTAAAACAAAACCAGAATTTTTTGTGACGTTTAACTGCAGAAGTTTTGAGGTTCACTGAAGGGAACAGTACTACTACTATCCTGCTTTCCCACGACCCAACAACATATTTCTGCCTTCCTCAGAACTCCTAAATCATCAAAATACACAAAGTGTAGCTACTTTCATAACTTCTGAAGATCACTGGAAGTCTCAAGAGAAAATCATTTATTCTGAGAGTTTTCAGTCAGATTTTTTGATCAAAGAGATTGGGATGTAAAAGCTCAAGTGAACTCCCAAACCTTTTGAGTTTCACATGTCAGTTTTCCTGGAAACATACAAACACCATCCTCTGCTTTATCAACAGCATGACAAAACTCAGACTGGCCCAGGAGTTTGAACGTGCATTGTCCCTTCTATACAATCATTACTTTTCAGGAGGTTTGAAGAAAACAAACCATAATACAAGCTGTAGAACTCTTGAAATTTTTCTGAACTTTCTACTCTTTTTATAGAAATATCCAATTGAACAATATGGTATCACAAAAATTTATTCTAGCTGAGGTAAGAAAGAATCCCACTTCTTGTGTACACAAGTTATTACATGGCTGTGACCTGCTTATTACTGAACGTCTCATTGTAGCTCACAGCAATAGGACAAGGTGTATACCGAATAAATAATAAAACTATTCCACTGTTCAGGTGTGACACTGCCCCATGTGGTACAACCATAAAACTGCACACACCAAACTAACATGTAAGTGAAGAAAAGATGAAAAATACTTTAGGGCGGACTATTTTCTCCATAACTGATGGAAAACAGTTCTTATGATGAGATAACTTGAATGCCATTCTATGAACTGCATCCTTTGAATTACACAATTCAGCATTACACAAAAGGTGACCTTTTCAGTATGCTTTATGCGAGCTTCAGTATTCTTTATGCAAGCTCCCTGGATGTTCAGACCCTTTCCCCCAAAGGTTAGTTTGGTTATAATCAGGAAGGAAAAAAGACAGCAAGATATTCTACAAAATTTAAAATGTCCAGACCTATTCAGTGTCTTTGTAGCTGTTTTTTAAGTTTTATTTCAGAACAAGGACTGTTTCCAAGAAGCGGCAAATGCTCTGGTTTTTGGAAAAATCTCTGCCTAGAAGAATTCACGTCAGACTGATATGCATTTAATTATGTGCTTTTGAGAGCAAGAACTGGAGTTTGCAAAAGGTTGGGTAACCTACCTCTGGGAACAGTCTGCCACAAGCATCTGGACAAACTACTCGAGAAGTTCTGTAATCTGCAGAATTAAAAATCCATACTGTGAGTGGCCGTGTCTCATGGTACGATGCTTAAACATCTAAAAAGGTACAAGTTTTCAATTCCCATGAAGGCAGCTGAGGAATTCTGTGATGTCTAAGGGCTCAGCATACATTTCTTTGCAACAATTTGCAAAAGGGGAGAATTGAGAACAGTCACATTAAATCTTCTTTCCTAAGAGCTAAACAACACATTTAGCTAGATATCATGTTTTCCGGTAGCTAAAACAAAAATATTATTTTTAAATTGGGATGCACATTAATTCAAAAACTGGTATTTCAATCCCTGAAACAGAAAAAAACCTCTACAATCAACACAAAAAAAAACCCTTCCACAACAATACTTTCTTGTGTGATTATCCACACCAAAAACTGGGCCTGATTTTTGTTTTTTCTTTTTATTGGGGCTGACTTATGGTTCATTTTGATTTTCTGCCTGCTCCAGTTTCTTTCATCAGGATTTATATTTTTATGCTCAACAGTTGATCTTTCAGCTGTATATAATTTAAAAATTACACAAATTTACTTTTACTAGACACTTTAGACCCTCACATTTTACAAAACATGATCAAACCATATCACAATCTGGGGAAGACACATCAAAGTGCTATAAACCTTTTAGTTCTGGGTATTTTATACGCTTTTCCCTTCCTTCTAGCTTTCCTCCCTTCCCAAATGAAATATGTATTATTCTCACAGGTGTTTGTCAGCAAGCAGAACACATCTATCAATTTAACAGTTGAGAAAAATTCATCTCTACCTTTCCCACCAATTCTCAGCCTACAGACCCAGGTCTTTTCCAAAGGATTGAACTGGATTTCTAGATAAATACAGAGAGAACCCAATGGGAGATCTTTCAATCAACTTTTTTCCAAAGGTGATCTTTATTTTCCTTCATTTCTCTGTTTTCACACTTCTGCTTCCAAGTGAACAGTACTTTAATTCTGTCAAAGATATTTCATTTGCCATATTCTAACCACCCCCCCCCCAATAAATTTCTGCTTGGAATTCAGTTGCTGCATATCCTGCTTAGCATTCCTCATTTACCCAAACTATAGATAATCATCATTAACTCAATCTCATTTCGTCCTAATTTTTTTTTTTTTTCTCAGAATGTAACAGGCAAAATCTTCCAAATTACACTTGTCAGCTCTGAAGTTGCAAAAGAGGCACATGGTGTGACTCTTGGGGATGTCCTGTGCAGGGCTAAGAGCCAGGCTCAATAATCCTTCTGGGTCTCTTCCAACTAAAAATATTCTGCAATTCTGTGAACTTGTAGTCTGTCTAAACTGTTTACCTTTCCCAGTTTCTTCTGCTCAATAGTTTCTGGGTATAGCATATGACACAAAACTAAATCTAAGATTTTACCTCAAAACATGTATCAATGAAAATGATTGTTCCTCCACTCATAGAAAGACAAGATCTGCCACTCATTCATACATAAAGAAAGAGATATAGGCCTTATTTTCCAGCTGTATATTAAACATAAAGTCGGTGGAGCTTAATACTATTTATAACCAGTTTATACTAACATGAGAAGGCATTCAGACTCCCACACTCCCATGCTTTTTCCCTCCCTCTACCCCACCTCATACCAGAACTAAAAATACATTGAAAAATCGCACCTTCACTAGCCACCCAAGAAACCAAATAACCAATTTCACAAGAGTAATGGACATTTAAAAAACTTGGAACAAAGCTGTACCATACATTGCTTTCTTAAAATAAGGCAAGCAATTGCTTTTGAGACATACTCTCACACACCCTTTGCTACACTACATCTCTGCATCCCTTTCACAGACACTGGTTCTCTAGAGAGAGCTCTCAGCTGTTTGCTCATATTTCACCTTCTCTCTTTCAGGACCACCCCCAGAGAGAGTACTTATGAATGGCCTTCATTGCATCATTGCTCTGAGCTCAATCAACATTTACTATCCACACCTGACAACACAGTCACCATGGGTGAGTATTATTAGTATTTCAAATATCCTGTGTAAGGCTGTTGAACTGAGATCTCCATTTAAACACATACTCTGTTTTCCCTTCTAGCTCCAAAAGTCTTTTCAATATGACAAGTTAACTAGTAGGAAGACTGAGTATAAAGATTAATGAACAAAACAGTGTCCCATCTGCCTTACCTTTAGCAGCATCTCACCTGTTTTACCTTTAAGACATTAAGAGAGTAGATTCCCATGTGTTTATAATGGATTGTTATGAAGTTGAGGTCTTCTTGCTTAGGCAAATAGCAAATATTAATTAAGGTCACTTTCAGTGACCACTAGATAGTCACTATCTTTGAATGCAGAAAAAACTTGGCCTGTTTAGCTGCAAAAGGAAAGGTACTTGTAAACATAACCTGAAATAGTACACTGGTCAAAAAGGAAAGGTGAGATTGCTAGAACTTCATAAGAAGCAATGCTGTCCACTGACATCATCAAGTCTTGGAATATTAAAGACCCTGTGTTTGCATAACAGAAGTGATTTTGAGATATTGTTTCTCTAGCCATGGTTTTTAGCTCTCTAGTGAAAATCACAACTGTACGCAGATTAAACAGAAAATATAAGATATTGTTGAGGTAGAAAATATTGAAAGTATTAAGAAGCAATTGATGAAGTATTGAATTAGAAAAAATAAAATAAATCCACACAAGACTGTTAGACAAAATGATGCAGATAAAACTTTTATTCCAAAAGTCTTCTCCTAAGAGGAAATGCTAAAGTATCTCACCATATTCCCAGCTAATAGCTACTGTTTAGCAGTATATCAAGTCTGTTGCATTTCTGCTGCTTCTCAGTATTCCTCCTGGCCTGCTTCTTAGAGGCAAGTCAATGAATTCCTTCCAAGAGAAAAATTAAGCTGCTTTCCCTCCCACAGATACTTCACACACTTTATATCAGTACAGAGAAAGACACACTCACTCAAAAGAAGTAAAGGGTTGAGAAAACTGTTTATCGTCCCAAGAATGTTCCATATCTCAAGGACAAGAAGCAGCAACAAAAAGTTAGACAGGAGCTAAATCAGGAGAGAAAAGCACATGCACAACAGCACAGTTTCTTTTACCTGTTTGCAGTCCTGAGGATACGCTTAGACAGCAAGGAATAACAATGAGAGACAATTAATTCCCTCTTCAGCTTCAGGAAAGAGCTGTCAGTTACATTCAGCAATTAAACCTGGTTCTATATCACCTATTCTAACATGAACGTGGAGGAAAATTAGTAGCTGTATTTGCATCATAATGCATTGTGCTACCACACTGGCAGAATTCCAAACAGACATTTACTAGAACATTTTATTAGCTTTGAGTCTGAAATACTTTCAGTAGAAGTGTAAAGCCTGCACAGTGATAAACTACCATTTCAAAATAGTCCACTTTGGATGTAAGCTCTCCAATATAGCGTGGAGGAGAACTAGGACAGAAAGCCAGCAGACCTTTTGAAGATACCTAGGTATTTATGAAAATTTAACAAAAGGGGCTTCATGCTGAATGTAAGCTCATGCCTCTTTTTTTTCTTTTTTCTTTTTTTCCTTTTTTTCTTTTTTTTCTTTTTTTTCTTTTTTTTTTCTTTTTTTTTTAAGTGATGAAATGAGGAAGACTACACATTTTAAATCATGGAAAATGATTGGTAAAAAGTTTTCATCCTTTGAGATAAGGAGCACACTCCACATATTGGTGGCCACAAGGTTCAGAATACAAATTCCTGGTGGGATTTCAGTTTATTAAGTTCTAAATTAGAAAAAGGGCAAGAAATAAGATTAACTGAAGCATGACAACATCACTGCCACCAGCAATCACTCATCACTTGCTTGCTACCTTGTAAGAAAGAAGAGAAAACCAGGTGAAAAGGAATGCTATACTACAGGCAGTATTTAACTACTTGTATAGTAGTCGCCACTTATTTACACTTTTTGCTGCATCACCCAAATTGTTCATCACTACAACATTTCTTTGTCAGTTCTACCTGTTCTTTCAAAGCCTGAGGTCATCTGGGGGGGTGTGTGAGGGGTGGTGGTTCGTTTGGAGGTTGGCAAACAATCCCTAAATACAGTAAGCAATATCTTTTTCATCATTAAGGTGACATACTATATAGCTGGCACTTAAAAATTACTGTAGAATTATACAAACATAAACATTTTTTCATTAGAAAGAAAATAAATCTTAAATTAGATTAATTTATACAGTTTAAGAGAAAAACAAACAAACAAATCCCCCTAATATTTATTTGTCTTTATTTATATCCTATAATCTGGATTTAGTCCAGCCAGTTTACATCTAGGTTCCCACCTTCTCTCCTCATAGGTGAAGATTTCACAAGGTCAGCTTCCAGCTGAGGACCAAAAAGAGTTTAGAATTGGAAATGCTGAAAGACTGCAAGGTACTGGCGTAGAACAGAGAAGAGAAAGATGATGTGGGGAGAGTGCTGGAAGCAGCACAACAGGAGATGAGCATTACTTCTGCAGATGTGCAGTGTCAGTTGTCAAGCTTATTTCAACATTTCACTGCATCAAAGAAAAAAATTTTGTACCCAGCTGAGTGGCAAATAAGATGGGAAACTAGTATACAAACCATCCTGGACTTTTAAGATGCAGTTCTGCTTTGAGCAAATGAGAATAAGAAAGGATTTTTCTTTCTCCCTCAAGATCAAAACAAAGATTTTAATTGCCAAAGTTGATTATCAAATAATTTTGACCTTTACCACTGTCGTATAATCTGAAATAAATAGCTCGAAGGACAGCTGGTGAAAGCATGCTGAAGTTCATGAACTTTAATACATAACCACTGATTTCTTTCCTCCTAGCAGTTGCTGGTTCTTTAATTTAGGACATAAAACTAAGTGTCAGATGTAAGCATGCTCGTACCAATAACCACACTAAATGACTGTGTGATATTATTTGGTTTGTTTGTTTCCTTTTTTGCTTGTTTGGTTGCTTTTTACATATATAACCCACTGTCTGTTGCTGTGATTTTTCGTTGAAAACACATGTACTCTCCAAATTCTGATTTTCATTCAAATCCAGTCTCATGAACTGCTACATATGATGATGATGGTACATGTCACTGTACTCAGCCTCTGGAACAGTGAGTCCTGCAGAGCAAAAGCGCAGGGAAACCATTTAGAGAACAAAGTTTTTTAAAGATGAAAATGACTGAGTCTGTTTGAAAGGACATCTGAAAGCAGAGGTAGCAGGTGCTTGGCAAGTGAAGGCAAGAAAAATCCTCCTCTGCTATAGGGCAGAACATGTTTGTTCAAGAACAAAGAGGTGAGGAAGGCATACAAGTATTACAAAAAATAAAAAAAAACTAAAAAAAGTTAAAGTCTAGGTAGGCTAGTTTTCGTAACTACAGACATGAAAACAGAGCCAGACATCTCCACTTGCATCCATTCCAATGGGAGAAATACCAAATCTGCCTAGGTGATAGTGCAACACTTGCAGGCTGGATCACACGATATAGGTCTGTGAGGGGACTCCAAGTGCTGCTGCATGTCACAACCCTTTATAGCACACTCCCTGAGACACAGGATTCCTTCAAGACACACAGGCTGCAAGGAGTAGTACAGCTCAACTCACCTCCAGGTGTCTGACATTCAGTCACTCCAAATGGCTTGCATCAATCTCCAGGTGACCTGAAGCTCCTCAGGTTCCCTAAGGGGAACTTTAAAGCCCAGGTGAAGCTAACACCTATACGTAGAATTGTAGATATTCTCCTTTTTTTTTTTTTTAATTCATTCTATTCTCAAGTCTTTGGGCAAGAAATTAGAGAAAATCTGGTAACTTTCAATTGAGCTATACTGGTGTTTATGTATCAGAGGAAATCACAGTGTGCTTGAAGAGACCAAAAGCAAGTCTTTTTGTTGCAAGAAATTAAGAGGTGGAGAAAAGTCCTCTCATCTCTGCTCAGCTCCATTTATGGGTAAAAGCCCATTATGAGTTATGGCAATTTTGTTCTTCATTATGCGAAGAAAGACAATACCGAAAAATAGAAAGAGATGCAAGAACTCACAGTGAGTGCAGATGAACAGAGAAAGAAATAACAAATGGAACAATAGCTGCTCAGAGCTAGAGGCCAGTTAATACTTATGTGCTGCACACAGTCTTTTGCTCACAATTGTAAAGACTCTCCAGGTAAATGGAATCTTATACATGCTAAACTTCTTAACTGTAGTTAATGCAGTTTCATCATCTTTAAAATGTGTGAGTCCCCAGATAAATAAAAACATCTGTGTGGTTTTTGGAAGCTTTTTTCAAACACCTACACAAGTCATATTAACATATTTCTCCAGTAAATCCCCAGGGAAAACCTCAACACCTACTGAAACTCAAGGATTGCACTTTACTGATAAAAATTGAGGAACAGTTCAGATACCACTTTCCTGCCCTCTAAATTTTCACTGTGCCAGCTTGTAACATCAAGGAGATGAGAAGGGGATACAGATTTCAAGAAAGAACTGTTAGGCTGCAAGTAAACACTTCAATACCACACATGACAGTTGTCATAAGAGATAGGAACTCCTTCAAATATTAGAAATATCACCATACTTCAATGAAAGAAGAGCATTAACTCAGTTACCACGCTGGCTAAATTCCAGTTCTGATGATTACATCCTTAAACCTTCAATCTCCATTGCCATATTTATATGGCTGTAATATATGTTACATTCATATATTTTAGTACCATCATAGTAACTAAATACCCTCGAAAAGCCCTTAAACTTGTCCTGGGAAGACACAGGTCCTCCTTGGAGGCATCAGTTGTTCAATGCAAGTCGATTCAAGCAATCATCATGTTGTCTTGCTCACTGGAATGGGACTTGGGAGAGGAACTCCAAGATATGGTAGTTAGACCTATTGTCTGCATTTGTCTCTGCTAAGAGACATTATAATTACTAGATTAGATTGGTTTGGGACATACATGATCCTAAGTCTCTACATCAGTTTCTAATTAAAGCTTATACCTTCTTCGTGGAGTGACAAAGATATGATAAAAACAACATGAAAAGCTTTTTACCTGGTGTCAGCCTCAATTTCACAGCTGCAACCAGCCGACAGTAGGGGGCGTAGTGCCTCCACATGCAATTTTTCTTAGGACAGACTATGGCTAAAAGACGTCTCAAGTTTGTATTAGGTTTGCACAGCCCGGTTTTGGTAGCAGGAGGACTACAGGGGTGGCTTCTGTAGAAGCTTCCAGAAGCTTCCTCCATGTCCAGCAGAGCCAATGCCAAACAGCTCCACAACAGATCCACCACTGGCCAAGTCTGGGCCCATCAGAAATGGTGGTAATGTGGTATGTTTATTCTAAAAGAAAGATGTAGATTCAGAAATAGCATCTCTGTGATCACACAGTGTTGCCCTGGTGCTCATACAGCAATCATTTTTCTGCTTCCATATCACAGCATATGTCATTTCGCTGTGCACTCTGAACCAAATGCGGTGGGTCATCATTAATTCAGAAATCAAGATTTGTTTTCTTTAGCTAGTCTGTTGAGTGAAATGGAAAAATGATTGCTTCTAGTCTCTGCATCAGGTTTTGATTAGGGTTTGATTTTGTTTTGTTTCTGCACAGAGAAACAGACTGGAAAATTGCAAATAATAAATGACATTCAATCGTTATTGTGCTATTTTCCCATTCAACACAGTTTTGAGGTCTTCGGTGTAAGATATCAAGTTCATTTCGATCCTTGGTCTCATCAAATATTCAGTAGTGTTTAAGACTCCACAGGTAAACTTACCCTGCTCCGCCTAGACATTTCTTGCATTGTTAAAATGAAGTGTATCCATCAGAAGAGCCAATGGACTTCTGAGCAAAAATGCACTGGGACCACCACACTGGAAACAGCAGAAAATGCAGATACCCAAGAATAAAGTTGTCTGGCACAACTAGTATAGGATTAGAGCTTATAAGTCCCATTCATTAGAGTTTGATTTATGCCCCAAAGCATGATCACTTGATCTTTATTTTGAAAAGAGAGACTCTTTTAAAAAATATTTTATATGGATAACAGTATTCACAGATCAATAAAACTGTATCTGTAATGATGTTAGTACAGTGAGTTTTATGGCTTAATCATGCACTGACTTAAAATAGTTCCTTTTAAATGTAATGCTTTTCAGTTTCAGTGAGCGTTTCCATGTTACTGTGTTATAAAAGGATGCAAAGAGCAATCTTTTTGACCCTTTTCCCCCACAAATCTTTCCTTGTGGAAGAAAAGGAGACCATCTGTGGGATTTTTTAGTTTCGGAGGTTTTTAAAAATTATTTTATTTTTTATTTTTATTGTGTTGGACACTCCAATTACTGCTTTAAATCAAGCAAGTTTTAATTTGTCCCTTACCATTCCCTTCTCTACATGGATGCTGCTCCCCATCTGTCAGTTTCCTTACTGCTGTACAACTTCTGTGGACTGTTTTTCCCACCTGGTATTTGGAAGCAGCAGAGAACCCTGACAGCTAAGGAGTAGGCATTACTTCCTCATATACTATCTGTATAGCTCTTAATTTTAGTATTTCTTGTTTTCTAGAAGGATTCGGTTTAAAACCCACACACATGTGTAGCTATATAGAGGCATTACTATGTAGCAGACTGGCCAAGGACAGTTTAATTTCTGTTGTCATCTGTACTTCAAATGACAGTTGAAGATTTTAGTGGGCAGAAGGAAGAAAAAAAAGAAAGCAAGAAAAGGGAAGGGAGTGATTTCTGCGTGTCCCCACCCTGCCCTGATTTCTTCCTAGCTCACTGCAGACTAATGCATTCTACAAATTCTAAAAGCAGTATCTTGACAAAAATATCTTGTGATAATACCTTGTCAACAAAAGCTCTTGGGCTCAAGCCAAGCACAAAGACTAATTGTTCAACTTTGAAGTAAAATACCCCGTCACTTCTCAAGCTCTTTGTTCTGCTTCAGAAAGGGTTCAGAAGTTCTGAGGAAAGTAATGCCCAAATGCAACTCAGTTACTTTCTATCACATACCAGTAATTCAACTCTTTCCTTGTTTTCAAATCTATTCTTAACTATGCAAGGAATAAGCTCTACTATTTTAAACTGAAAAATGCTATATAAATCGACTCTGATGAAGAAAGTGTCATAGAGCCTCCAAGGATTAAGACAGAGTGCATAAGTACTGTGTATGTTTCAGGGAGAAAAATAGACCAGGGTATATGGGACCTCAGTTCCTCTTCATCCTCAAAATACGCCATTGCATAAGAAGCTTGTTCTGGGATCTAAAATCAGTCTCAAATCTCTCTTCGAGGAATCCTGACCAATCTAGAAGTGCAATATTATTAAATAACTTTTTTTTTCTGTTTTTACTGAGACTTTTTTTCTTTTCTAACTGTGGTAGCCATATCCAATGGGGATAATATGGAAATATTGTATGGGACTTGCTTCTAGGGGTCTTGCTTCATCTTGCCTGCAGACACACCTGGGTTGAGAGGTCCAAAATACCCACTATAAAATAAATAGAGATTCACAATAGCTATCTACTTGCTATCAACTTGTATAAAACATGTACAGGATTTGTAATGTAGTATGGATATATTACACTAAATTTGGTAGTGAAGACAATTATTTCCGTTTCTACTTAGATAACATCGAGAAAATGGGAACAAGTAGTCTGCAAACTTGATAGCTTATAGAGAAAAAAAAAGTGAATAAAGTAAAAGGTGTCTTGCTTTCCTAAATATTAGAAATGACCATAGGGGAGGGACAGCTTTTTATAGTCTCATGTTTTATGTGTCATTTGAGCCATCTGGCTGGCAGTCAGAGCAACTAACCTGTCATTCCCTTCATCTCCACAAGAGAGGAATATAACCTGATTTTTCTATCATAATGTGTACTGATGGAACGAGACATAAAAGCTTTTACCTGGAACAGAGCCTGGGAAGACCCCAGTGACAGCTTTTATGGCATTTCAACTCAGTTTCTGAATGGGAGCAGTTGGCCAGCCCAGAGCTGATGACAGCTCTTTGCTGCTTGTCAGAGAGGAACCTGACAAGCAAGGGCAGATGAGAGGATTCAGCTACAACGTTTTTACTGAACCTAAGCCAAGATTTCTGAACTGTGACATGAAGGTTTATCTGGTCAGAACAGTCAGTTCAAGATTTCAACCTATACAATGTTGCAGAACAAAATTCATGTTCATCCTCCCTACTTCTCCATCAACAGGATTACGCTCCCACACAGCTATCTGAGAAAGGTTATCTTCTCCCTTACACACCCTTAAAAGTAGGTAACAGTTCCTGACTTGCTCATTCCTTAAGACTACACTTTTGTCCTATACTGAAAATATTTACCTGGAGAATACCGAGCAACATGTATTTTAGACAGTGGGGCTACAGCCTTTGCCTCATTGTTTTCTGTGCTGCACAGGTTCTCCAGCAAATCTAATTAAACTTTTGAGATAATTTGTTTCCTTTCCTCTTTTTCCCTGCCCATGAATTGCAGTTGTAGGCTGCAGACACTGTGTAGTGAAGTTCCAGAGTGGTGCTGAGCACCAGTGGGTTTATCCCAACCTGTGTGTTGTAATCTAGACAGATCTCTAAGAAAGATGATCTACTGTAACATTCAGCCTTTGCCATGACATTTATAGAAATTATGAATCTGTGTCCAAACCATTTATTTCAGTTCTGTAGGTGTTATATGACTGAATAGTTTATATTTTCAAGTCCATCGTCAAAACCAATCCCTATCTCTGCCCATGACACCGCATTTCTCGCAGCAAAAGGGATTCTCTATTCATTAGTGCCACATGTCCTTCTCCTGGAAGGTTCTCGTTAACAAAGCATTATCTCAACCCTTCTTTTCAAGGAGGAACAAGAGGATGGAGAATGTAATCCCCTTTATTTGAAATTCTGCCATCTTACATACTGGCTACAAATAACCTGGTTTAAAAGGTAGCGTTGGGAACAATTACTGGTGCTTGCAGGTGTAAAATAAAATATTTCAGACTGATGATTCAAGCAAAGAGAATACCAGCACTGCATGGGCAGTGTATCCTGACTTACTGTATATAGAATTCAGTTTTCTTGATATACACAGTATTGTGCATTTGCACCCTCAGCACCAAAAAGGTTTGTAAAATCTTGCTCTTTACATCTGTTAGTATGTTTCCCAGGTAATTTCCATGGAAGATCTCTGTTTTATTAAAATACATATATGCAATGCTACTGTAAACAGAAAGGAAAGTTACACGCACAATAGCTAGAAATTAGCAATAAGAAACTGTGCACAAGCCCCACACTGCTTTACAGACTTCAATACACCTTTTAACTTTCTTTTACTGGTAGGATTAACTGCTTCATTTCAAAGAGAAAAGAGGCTGGTTTAACAGGCTGTTCTGAGACACTGGAATATTTCTTACAACCACATTACTAACTATATAAAGGAAGACTAAGAAATCTTTTGAAACCTTGGGAACAAAGTTCATATCATCAAAACCTGGACTATATTAAATGGGCAAATTTACAGAGGCAATCTTAATCACTGAAGGCAAGGAGTGTTCCTCAGAGGACTTAAAAAGACTTTAATTGGATTCTTGCCAGTACTGCCTACAGAGAGGAAAAATCAGAGCCTGTGAGAGATACTCACTGAGGAGAAGGCCTGAATCATTATAGCTATGAAAAGAAGAAAACAGATATTAAAAGAAATTAAAAAAAAAAAAAAGAGAAAAGACTATGTGAAACAGAGAAAAAGAGAAATTAGCATAATTGCAGCTGGATCAGATGGATGTGAAATGGGAAAGATAGTTTTGCTCACTGCTCAAAATGTCCAGAAATTTGATTCCATTTAAATCAAGGGGGAAAAAAATCCCCAGGTTTCAAACTTTGCATGAAAGCAAGCAGAGCTGCCAAGGATAGTGTCACAGTCCTGAAGCCCACAGCATCATCACAGCCCTGAAGCCCACAGCTTGGAGGCAGCCTGCTGGTTGCTCAGAAGAGGACTCTGGAATTACGGCTCTAAAGAAGAACCAGCAAGAGCAGAAACAACATTCCTGCCAGGAAATCTGATTTATTGCAGGAAACCTGTCTGAGACTCACTGAACAGCTGAAACTAGAATCAAATTGTTTTATAGAAATTATTCAAACAACTACCATCCACTTTTCCCCCCACTATCTCTAGCCATGTTTCTGGCACTGCACTACGAAGAAAGAAATACTATTAATTAGGTATAAAAGTTTCCAACAGGAAAATTAATAAGTCTGAGGACTATACTATCCTAGTAACATGCGGGTAATAAAGGGGAACATACAGGAGAACATATCCATGACTCTTGCACCATGGTCCCTCTAGGAACAACTAGGATCTAATAGATTGTGTAAGAGAAGTTACTCAAAAAGTTTACAGAAATTCTCTCCGTGGGAGCAACAGTGGACACTTCTGGGTTTCATCTTGCCTCACTTGATCTCCTTGTTTTCCCTATCCCTCTCATTTTTGAGAGAGGGAGTCATGGTGGTGAACAGCAAAGGATGATGGTAATGGAGCGTTACCAGGCCGTACAGGGTACTCAGCAAGGATATTTCACTTCATCATGGCTCTCATTGCATATAGCTATTTTCTGAGCTCTTCCTCACCATATCAGCAATGTAAAAATCCACATGATGCAGAAGTCACCACATTTACTTTACAGTTAATAGTTTTTTAAGAAAGCAGAGGAGAACTTTTACAGTGCCTTCCGGCTGTGTGTATTTAATCTCTTGTGAGAATTTCCCACTTCTACTCCAGGAATTATTGAAGACTATTTTATGAAGAACTTTTTTGTACCTCTCAATTTCTTTAATAGAATATTTCTGAAGCCTCAACCTCCGGTTTATGTCTTACCCTTTGAGAGAAAGACACAGTTGAATTGGGCACAGATCTCACAGTCAGATATCTAGATCAGATATGTACTTTATTAATTCCATGCACAGGACTGTAAGGCTATTTTCAGAGAAAGAGTTTCAACCTGGATATAATAGTCCAGGTTCAGCACACAACACTCTGTTTTTACTGAACTCCCCGTTTCTGCACATAGTTGGCAATTAACTCCCACCTTCCCCTCGTCATACATCAAAAGCACAGTAGTAGTCAGGATCAGAGGAAGAAAGACAGCAGATAGCCCGGTAGGGACAGATGGACTCCCAAATGCAAACAATTTCCATGTCAGAGTGTGATAATTTAGAGCTTTGCTACAGTTTCCATGGTAGCTGCAGCAACCACTGGACCAAGGCAGCCAAAGAGCCCTGGGCAAGCGGAGACACAGCTCAAGAACAGCAAGTGTGTGCCACAAGACTGCTTCTCAAGGTGAGCCAGCACAGGGGATGAGCAACTGCCAGTGCTTGGCTCCAGCTTGAACAAGAGCACCCTGGAGTGCCATTTGCTTTCCCTTGGAGGGAATGAAGAAGTAGCATCAGCTGTGATCCACCATGATGCAGTTACCCTTCTTTCTTAGTGTCAGGGGGAACTTGTTCAGGCCTCCGTTTGTTTTTTAATTTCCACTGTCTTGTTCCCAACATGCCAGCCCCATAACTGTAACCCAGTGGGGTTACAATTGTAACCACCACTGCAGGTACTGGTGCCAGGCCACCAGACAAGAGCAGCCCCATGCCCTGGGCTCACTCAGCATAGCCAGCACGTCTCACTCAGAAAGGTCGGGCACCGAGATTAGCAGCCTTCCATTTATCATTTTGTAGGAGCCATTTTGCTTATCTTTTTTTTGCGTGTAGAGAGCAGAGAGACAAAGGGTAGGAATGAGTTGGTCGTCTTTGTTTTGGCAAATGAAACGGTGTTTGAAAACAAAACCTTGCTTATGTCTTGTTATCAGAATCGGACAATCATTTCCTTGCCTGTGGTAGATCCCACAGCCTACCAGTATTTATCCCTGAATAAAAATATAGTTCCTGAACTAAGCAAATGCAAATAACTCGTTCAATAAAAAAATTTATGTTGAATTATAAGAATCATAGTATGATTAGGAATAAAATGTCACCTTAACCTTTTTTAAGATTAAGTTGTCCTGAACCAAAAAAGATCTGTGTCATTGCCAAGGTAAGAATTTTGTGCCTTGATTTATGTGCAACCAGACTACACAAAAGCAGGAGCTGAGATGACAAACCCAAGTGAATAGCCAGGTGTATGGAAAAGCACAAGGACATACCTTAAGACAAATGAGAAGTGAGATTTAGGGCACCTTCATTCATGCTTAAAATAAAATTTTGATGAAATTATGGTGCATAAGTATAAAAAAAAATCTACCTGGAAAACACAGTCATTTGCAGTCACCTTCTCTCTGACCCACTTAGAGATCCTGAGGCATTTGCCTGTCAGCATGAGATTTGTCTGGGCAGCCAGCTTCAATGCCTGAGCACAAGCAAACACATCAAGTTGTAAGGCATTAGCTGTTGTGTGCCTGACACACAAGAACAGTGTACCAAGTGTACCAAGTGAAGGCAGCTGGAGTCATTCCTGAAATGGTGCTGCTGTTTTCGTTAAAGTTGTCAGACACAGGATGGAAGGGCTCTGTCCAACTTCTGTCTCACCTCCAGGACATTCAAAATGCTATTCCACTTCCAACCATTGTCTAGTCTCTCTTCACCTTCTGTGCTGAACATCAGCTGCTCTGCAGGCAAGAAACAAAACGTCCCTGCATGAGAAGGAAAGGAGCAAAGAGGAGGCTGCCTCTCCACCAAGTGATACTTACTTGAGAAATTCAATTCACTGGCCATCTAATATAAAATTAGGCCAAAAAAAATTTCTTAGGTGGTAGCTTTTGAACCTTTTCAGTGGCAAGTACCTATTTTTCAGGAATGCAGCACCTGCGTCTGGGGTGAGCCAGCATCTACTCCTGAATCCAGACCACCTGAAGTACCAAACTGGAGAACATACAGAAAGGATCACGTTGATTCTTGTGGACACTGTCTACCCACCACGTACGAAATGTCACCAGCTGAGAACAATCCTAAGTCAGACTTAAAGTGCAATCAAAATCTAGGTGGAAACATATCATCTCTGCAGAGCAAAATAAAACTATGACTTGTCAATCCTGATTATTTATGTTTCAACAATGAAGGAAGAGAAAGTACATTTCTCAGTAAAGTTTCCAAAGCACAATAAGGGTCTGAATATCTGCCAGAATAACTTCTTGATGGCTAGTTATAGAACTTTTCCTGAATAGTATCAGAAGGTGATGGACTACACATTTGAGTGTACATATTTACTTACTTACACTCAAACATTCCTGTTACTGTACATGAATACTTATGCTTGAGTTATCTTTGAAATGATCTCTTGCCTGAAATTTCTTGCCACAGCTGTAATGGGGTACAAGCTTTCCTGCTTCAGAGTCTTCCCTGTATAAAATCAGTGATACTTTTTTAAGTTATATGGTTTTCATACCACACTACATATGTATGTATTGCATATGCAATTTACATCTATCTATATGTATAGTTTTATGGAAGCAGGTAGTTGTCTTTGAAAAGTCTCTCTGTGACTTCTTAGTTATAAATAGACCTATGAATGGGCCTATGAATAGGCCTATTGGTTGCTGGGTTTTTTAAATTCTCAATTGATTTATTTGGTCACCAAATAAAAGTTCATTATATCTTGCAGTGTAGATAATCTGCCCTTTTTTTGGTAGCCTTTGTCTCATAAAGAAAATTGGTGAATTGGGTTACAAATCAGTAAACCAGTTTTATGATCCTTTATTCACTCTTAAAATAACCTTGCACTGGGCCTTGTTAAATTTCATGATATTCACATTGTCCAACTCCTCAAGCCTGTCAAGGTCCCTCTGGGTGGCACCCCTTCCCACTGCTGCACCACTCAGCTTAATGTCATCTGCAGACTTGCTTCTCAATCCCACTGTCTATGTCATTAATAAAGATACTGGTCCCAGTACAGAACTCTGAGGGACATCACTTGTTACTGATCTTTATTTGGACATTGAGTCATTGACTGCAATGCTTTGGATGTTGCCATTGAGCCAATTCCTTAGTCATCTAACAGTCCATCCATCAAACCCATATCTCTCCAATTTAGAGACAAAGATGTTGTGTGGGATTATGTCAGAGATTTAGCAGAGGTCAAGGTAGATGAATGAAAACAGAAAGACAATGTCTTCTTATAAATTGTTTTTTTTTTCCTTGGTTGGTTCATTATTATGTATCCGTTTATGCTCTTCTCTCAGTTTATTGAGCTATCTATGTAAAGTTGTAAGTAATGAAAAAAACTCCCAAGGAATGTATATCAGTATATAATCAGCAAATTCTCCTACTTACTAAGTGTATGCAAAGCAGAAGTTTGACTGAGATTTAACAGTTCCACTACAAGTATCTCAATTTACAGAAAGTGGTGCAGTTACCACTGAATTTGGTAGTACTGATTAGGATGGTCCAGCTCTTGCTAGCAGTTGACCAATTCATGCATGTCTCTTCAGCTAATGAGTAAAACAAACTGTCTAAAAAGCTTGCATTAAGCACTGCAGCTATTCTTACATTCATTTGCAGATCTTACTTTTAAACAATAGGTTTAATTAACTTACTTGTGAAATGTGTTTGTTTAAGCACAGTAATTCTCATCTTCATACAGGCAGTCCTATTACATTTATTGGGAGTGCTCAAATACTGTGTTAAAGTTAAGAAAGGCCTCACATGGTCCTATATGTAGCCTGTATGTTACACTTCAAAATTAGATGCCTCAGTTCTCCTCAGCATTACACAAATTTTGTATCAAAGCAATTAGACTTCTCTAGACCATGGTTCAATGACATGAATTCAATAAGACTCTGTGAAGAAATAAGCATTAGAGTCAAATCTTCAGGTCAGAAATCAGGTTGTCATGATGCCAGGACAGTTTATTTCTACATGGCTCATGGTTCTCTTTCTGGAGAAAAAAAAGGAGCGCTTACAGACTGTATAATGAAATTTTTAATAATCTTTAAAAACCATGAAGTGAATTGAAAAAAAAAAGTAAATGCTTCTTGTTGTGTAGAAAATGAGCAATTAAAATGGTAAAAAAATTAATAAAACCCTGTGTTGAAACATAAAAAGGGACACACACCTGGACTGGATTTCACTAGGTCAGGAACTATCTGTGTTCTAAAACACATATCAAGTTGCTGCTTTAATTGAAGTCACAAAAAGCAGGTACTGTCTCAATTGTGAGTAACTAGGGAATATGTAGTTCATAAACCTAGTAAGATTGAAATGTTTAATAAAAATAACACTTCTTCTAAAATAACACAGCTCTTTTTATGATTCCTTAAATTTCCCTGTGTTGTATCTTTTTATAAAATCAAAAAAAATATTGTTTCACATTCACCAAAATCCTATAATTGATCAAAACTTGTCTCTTTTCTCTTATATAATGAGAGTCCATGTTTTATTTATAGGATGAGTAAAAAGGCACAAGTAACAGGACTAAATTTTTGCCTTTGGGAAAATATGCAGAACTCTAAGAAAAAAGTTTGTTTCTACATAGTATTAAACAAACTGGTGTTGAATAAGTCAGCAGTTATTTAAAAAGTTATGAGTTTCAGTTATTAAAACAATACTAAATGTACATTTTAAACTATCAAAACTTGTAATAAAGAGTTTGTTTTCGATATGAAAACTCTCTTTCTTGTGTCTCAAGTCAACAATCAAGGCTTCAAAAAAAATCCAGTCAGTAAGCCAGATCAGTGACTCAGGATCTTTTTTTACAGACATTCATATATTAAAATAAGGGATACTGTGAATGCAAAAAAGAACTATATGTTGAAGTCTGAAGTGTTCAAAACAAAATCCCTCAGATCTAGAATGAAAAGCAAAGAGGCATCTCTCAGCTACCTCAGAACAGTCCGAACAAAAAGTTGTCACCTGTAGAAAATGAAAAAGTAAAGTATTATATTGACCTTGTACTTGCTAAAAATTCTGTGTTCTAGCCAAAATTCCCAGGTGTTCGAGTTTCTCCTTGACATTACATTTTTCTCAAGGGACAAGTTTTCATATTTTGCTGGTAAGATAAACTTATTCTTCTGCTTGCTTACCTTGCTTTAAAACTGATGTGTCTTCCTCAATGATGATTCACATCGATAAGTGAAAGGACTCTGGAGCCATTAGTCTTAGCAGTGTATCACAAACACTTCTTCAATTTTTCATTCTGAAAGTGACAATGTTTGAAGCAAAATCAGAAAAGGATAATTTTTTTGCTTTTGAATTTTCAGAAGGCCTTAAGAGAAAACAAACTTTTTTCCATTTATCTGTTGGAATAATGAAACAGAAAGAAAATAACGGGGATTACCTGTTGCTGTCTGTGGAATTTCACAGAATGTTTTTACAGCCATAACATCTGTAAGTATTAGAGTGATGTAATGAAGAGTAGCAACAACAAAAATGGTTCTTGCCAGCCATTGATAACAACCATGTAACATGGGACAATTATTACCATAGGGTCTATTGAAATACATTAAAATTAAAGTGTGAAGTCTCTCAGTATTTAATTTCTTTCCTCACTAGGGAAAGTTCATGCAAATGTCAAAGATGTTTCTGATAAATTATTTGAATTTAGTCTTTCTAACATGTAAAGCCATACTCTTGACATATGATAAACTTTTAGTGATGATACACTGTCAAATCATGCAAAGTAAGCTTAAAAAGTCTCCTTTTCAGAAGTGGCTAAAAAGACACTTCTGGTGAAACACAGCCCAGGTTTGTTCTCAGATCTCATCTACCCAAAATGGTCTTGGCAAATAACTTCAGGAGCCTAAATCAGCCCTTTAGTCTTCTGGCTGTTCTGATTAGTCAGTGCAGAGAAGTATGTTCATGAAGAAAATTCAAAGGAGAGGTCTAATATAGAAGATCTCTAAGGTGACCCTGTAGAAGAGGTGAACAACGTTCCATTGATTTTGAAGAGAGTCAAGGAAAACATGCCAGTTAACCTACATGGCTAAGTTCAGCTATCAGTGGCGGAATATCTTCAAAATTTTATTCATTCATTCTTACAGCACAGGAGTTCTGCAAGTGGGGATACATTGCGGATGATTTCCTGTCACCTGCAGTCTGATGCCCACTTCTGTAAGTCTGCTTGGTGCTGAAAGGATGAGAGTACCTTCTAGAGTCTTGGCCATGTTAGCACCCTTGTTGTTATGAGAAGCAGCCCAAAATCAGTGGTAGCAGTGGCAGAAACTTTTAGCAAAAGAAAATAACCTCTTTGTGTCTATTTCTTGAAATGATTGGCAGTCTTCACAGGTCTTTGTACATACTAGAACACAGATGCGTTCCTTTCAAAGAAACATTAATCAATATCTAACTGGCTTATTAACTCGTCTGATATAATTAATACACTCCCTCAATTTCAGCTTATTTTATTAAAAATATTAGGGCTATTCTAGTCTGCTGAGTAAAGCAGACAAACCAGCCAGTGTAGCTGGCTTCAGAGAACTGCCCAGAACAGCAGTGATCGTATTTTACAATGTCAAGCTGGATTCAGCTGTGGTCAGTGAGATCATATTTTTCCTGTTCATTACTGACTACTTTTCCTTTTTTAGTAGGGCAGTCTTTTTATACGACTACCAAGATCTAATATTTAAGTATTTCGTGATCCTACATTGGACTATGTAGTTCTAGGTCACCAGTAGCTTATTATTCTGTGGTGGGTGAGTAAAGAGAGACTTTGGCACTCTCTGTGCTTCTCATTACCATTTCTAACTGCTCAACACAGCCTGGAACTGCTGAGCAGTAAGATAGGGAGCCATGCTGCCTTTTGATCACTGTTTGGACTCTCACCGTGTTCATTGTCTGAGCATGACTCTCTTTGCAAGAAGTGATTTATCATTGCTGCCCTCTCACACAGAGAGATGTGCAGCAGCCACTGTAGTCAGGCTTAAACTGTTCAGAGAGACACTCTGAGCCTGAAGAGGTTTAAGAAATGGATGCAAAAATCTCTGATGTATTAGATGTGCAGGTTTTGTCCTTTTTTGAATTACACTAGATTTGGAAAAAGTTGGAAAAAGAAAATATCTGATCTAGTTGTGTCCCAATTCCATAGGAATTTTCAATGTTCCGTAGTACACGCTGACCAGTATTTTCAAGATTTGCTCATGTATTGATTTTATGTATGAAAAATTTAAATGGGCATAAAACCAGAGCAAAAAAACAAAACAAATAAAAGCAAAAATCAAACCATTGTCTCATTTTAATTATAGCCAAAGTAGGTTTTGAAAAAAATATTTTCCTAAGAAATGTAACCCATATGGAATTAAGTTCTTCAAAGTTCCTGCTTAGAACAGCAGGATTTTCAGATGTATGGGAATGTTAATTTACAGACTTTTATTGTAAAATTTTATTGCATGCATACATGCTGAAACTATAGTGTATTTGCAATGATCCATGAGATAACAACTTTATGCAGCAGTGGAAATAGCCTCGTTATAAATAAAATAATCAGGAACCCAAGTGCTAAAAAAAAAAAAAAACACAGACATTTAATATCAGATTGGAATGTAAAGGAACCTATTTAATATCAATTCTGAAAAATTCTCAGACTTGAACCTTTTTTGCACATAAGCGGTAGCTCACACTAACATCTTCAGGTACAACCCATCATACCAATATACACAAAATTCACCCAAACCACCAGGGTTTGCATATACAAATCCAGAAGCAGAAGTACACATTAGCTTAAAAATCTTGAGCTAAAACTTGCATGCATTCTTGGAGAATTCTGACCTAAAGACTTTGTCAGTTTGGCAGGTACAAAGTGATGCTGTAGAGAGATTTGTCATCTGTATTTAGGAAATGTTTTGCTTTTGCTTGGGGTGATAAAGAGAAGTCTGATTTCCTGTACCTAGTGCTCATACCACTGATGATGCCAGTTTGGACATTTCACACAACTGTTAAGACCAGTGTGGTTTTCCCACACAGCAGGCTCTTCATATTCCTAACACCAGGACACTGAAAAAGCACCAGAAAAGAAGCTGCTAGAGATGTTTCAGAGGCATGGGTTTGAAGGTTGAGATTATTATTCATATGGAAATACACCGAGCATACTTTGAAGGGGAACGGATGTAGCATTTTAAACCATTTTGTGCATTAAAAGCTAGGAAACAAGTAATGTGGAAGAATGGTTGGATAAACAATGATAATGTAATTATTAATGCTATTATTAATGTTAATTATTGCCTCTCTATACAGCAAATAAAGCTAAACCTCTTACATATTTTGACTGAGTAGATTGATAACAGAGTGGTTGTCCCTCACAAATTATCTAAATTACAATATCACTAAGAATTGTTTATGGTTTGGATTATATTTTATTAGGTACTTGTTTAACTCCTTCAGAAACAGTTATAAGCATATTTATAGTAAACTGAATTAACTGAAATCATGTATCTTCTTAATAAGAATCATGTTGAGAGTTGCAGTATGAATTTAGATTTCTCTAATATGCAAGGATGTAATAATATATATTTGTAATGCCCTTGGTATCACAAGTAAAAATAAAATAAAAAGAAACTGGTTTAGGGTAACTATAATTTGACTGGGATATAAATTTTTCTGTGTCCTTGACTTCCTTAGAAAATATTTTGTTACTTCACACTGCTGAAGGAAAAAGCACTGGAAAAACAGGTTTACCTTTGTTAGCCTTAGAGATAATTTGAAATCTAATATTATTAGTATGTCAAGTACCTAAAATATATGCATTTTGTTGTCTGTGAAATCAGTAATCTGATTTAGTAACAGAGTAAATCTGCATAGATATGTAAACCGAGAATTGCATGGGAGGACTGCATTAAGTAGATTTTGTTTTTAAATTGTTTATGTTCTGTTAAAGAGACATTAATTTGACAAATGCAGTCAGTTCTTTGGATGGAAGCAGTGAGACTTGGCACTTGATTTCTGCTATGAAATATTTAGACTCAATTGCTATCTAAATATGTTTTATGTTGCACCTTATACACATTTGCAATAAACTGTCTGTTAGATTGTGTAGGCTACACCCATCAGCACAAGGTGTGAATGCTTAATGAGTTTCTAATCTCCACAAATCAACTGATCAAAGGAAAGAGCTAGAGAAGATAATATTTCAACTCAAAATATAGTGATTATGTTAGATAAAATACAAAGAGATAAAATACAGAGCAGTGTACTCAGTGCTTCAGCACAGCAATTTATAAAGTGACATAGACAAATGACAACTCAAGTACAAATGAATATTTCATGTATTGGCTGGAAGTCCTCTCTTGAAGCCTAATGCTCCAGAGGGTGCAAATGTCCTTTAGTACAACCACTTTGCCTCAGTCCGTATACATCCATAGCTTGTTGCTACTGATGTGTCAGACACCACAGCTAGCAAAAAGAAGTCAGTGATGGCTAGCTTTGCACATAACTTCTGGCTCCAGGAACAGAAAATTTTAACTATAGGCATCAGGGATTGATTGATGTCTCATCATGAGCTAGCTGGCATGTTTTTCAACACTACAGAAAGAATATTGTTACAGCATCTGAGGCTCTGGAGTCTACAGCCCGAAACTGCAGGAAGGCCATTACAGAAAAAAATGTCACATGTGACACACAATATAATTTAATGACTGGATTGGCCAGGAAGGAGACAATCAAATCATTCACAAACTAGCTCATCAATGTGTTCCTTCAAAAAATAATCTTTTTTGCTTTTCAGAAATACGGATCTGTAAGGTCTGACAGACACAATTTGCTCTTCAAAATCAGTCAGGTAAGGTGGTCAGATGGGTAAGCAATAAAGGCTGTTTGAAGAACTGATAAATGCCAGAAGTCAGGTACCAGCAGACAGCTAAAAGAGGGCTGCAAGGCATTGATCAGAAATTCTCTTTGCTCTTTTGATCAATGGCAAAGTTAACAATGCCATCTGAGTACAGTGTGTGCACTCAGTAGGATTAATTGCTCCACAAACTCATCTTAAAGAAATACAATCAGAAACAGTGATATGTAGTGAGTTTGTCTTTATGAGGTCATAAATACAGATCATAGTGTTTCTGAATATCAACACTGACTCTTTCACAATGAAACAAAGAAACAGCTTATTAGGTATAGGGATCTAAAAACAAAGCTGAGAGGAAAAGTTCAATTTAAGAAATCACTTGTAGGTTTTTTATGTTGTTTTATATGTATTTGTTTCCTTCTTTTAAATCACAGGATTTGAACCAATGCAATTTGTTAGATGCTTGCCTTTCACTTGGCAGAAGTCATCCTCCTTCCTCTCTTTCAACTTAGGAAGCAAATACTCCATGTGAACAACTGCAGTTTTGACTTTGCCAAAATTAAAACCTTTATCTGTGCCCCCCAAAAATGTGCTGGGACTAGAAAATTTTTTGAGAGCTGAAAGTAAGAATATATTTCAACCCACAATACATTTTTTTACTAAACTTCTGAGTCTGAACAACCTTACTGAAATCAGATTTAAATTTTGCAAAGTGATCATTTGATTAAACCAGGCAAAACTAAAGCCCCACATCAGACTTCCAAACTCCAGTCTTCGTGTTTCTGAAGATTCCATCTAAATGTCATGGTTTGAGGCCATGTTTTCTTTTCCTTTCATGGTATAATACAGAGTAAATCTGATAACTCTGAATCATAACCCTTAGAGCTCACCTTCAGACTGGCAATGCCTGTTTAAAACTTGCTAAAATCAAACTGCCACAGTGAACACACCAGTGATACTAAATCACCAGAAAATATGTCCAGTAAGTCATAAAAAGAAATCTGAGAGAAAAGATTTTATTCATGTAAAAATAAAATATAAAAGCCAAAGATATGAGCGTTCTCAGTTGTGTACCTTATGTAAAGTTATTTCAGAAAGCATGAATCACATTCACATCTGATCCTCTAACAAATCAGCAGTGTTAAAAAATACTTGAAATACTTAATTGCTCTTTGTGATGTTTATTTAAATACAATATTTTTATTGCATATTTATTTAACTCAGGTATTGCTTTCCAAGTTCTAAGTTGATTTCTACGATATTTAGGTTATCAAAACATGGGTATGAGAAAAATCTGCATATTTTCAGTGAAATGAGTCTCCTTTTTTCAATATGCCAAATTTTACGCAGAATTTAACAATATAATACGAAAGTCATTTTAAGACTTTCACTGGCTTCAAATCAAAACTATATTAATCTTTGGAGGCAGAGGTCCAGACTCCTATTATGCTGAACACGCAGCTGCAGTTTAACAAACACATAATAAATGTTTTTTCCCACCGAGCATAAACAAGGTCACTTCAAAATGAAAAGCCTGGGGTAGATTTAACCCCTACATAAAGTCATTCTGAAAAATATTTCCCTTTCTGTGACAGAAGGATAGTACTGCATTAAAGAAATTAAACCATAAACCATATACTCAATAGAATTAAGAGTGCAAGGTATTTCAGGCTGCCCTTGAAGACTGTACACTAAATACAACTGAATGCCTTTGCCTAATTGGGGTTGCAGTCAATCATTGTGAAGCTCAAAAACGGATAGTGTTTCTCATCTTAGTCCCTTAGGGACAAATTTGTATCCGTCAGTGGCATTCAGTTAATCAGGGTACAAAATCCTTGTTCTGACTAAAACCGCTTCTGGAAAATCCTGTCCCTCACCATTGGAAACAGATGTGAAAAACCCATTATCTGACAAGAATGCTGGATTAAGGAAGGTAAACACAGGTGAGCCAAGTGCAGTGGATAAAGATGTACACAGAAGGATGGGTTCAGGCTGCTAATTGCAACTGGACATTACATCCCCCATGCCCTTAGTATACTCCTGAGAACTGTCCCAGTGAAATCATCCCAATCTAATAACTTCAAACCCACAGCGCAGGCCACTCAGATATCCTGTACATATGCCCTTCCTTCCAACAGTCTTCAGCTTCTGCGCTGATGTCACCGCACCAGCACATAAAGTCAAGCTGATCAGTAAACTCTGAAGTACGAGTAGGAACATAACCTTCTATGGAGGCCTCAGGTAGTCTCCAGGAAAAGCTCCACTGCTGGTGACAGGACTGTGATGATATCACCACAGAAAATCATCCCTAAACAGGGGGCTTAGAGGTGTACCAATCTGCCTGTAGCAATAAGAGAACACAATTACACTGCTGGAGGTAAATATTTAGTTTTGTTTTCTCAAACCCATTCTACACCTATATCAGCACCAGAAGCTGCAACACCCTCCAGAGATTCAGGCCACGACTTCAGGTGTGAATGGTGCTGGCCAGCTTTTACAGGTTAAGGTGGTAGAATTAATAACATAAACAATAAAAATTGTCCAAAGGGTGTTTTGTTCCAGTAAGTATTGTGTTTCTTGGTAAACAATAGAATCTTTTCATAATACAGTAATGCTTTCAAAATGCAACACTTTCCATTTGAAGAGGAAGCAGTATATTATTGAACAAAAATGCCTACCATTCATCAGTGTATCTATATAACTTATTTCCTAGAATTTTAAAGTTTATGTGACATTCTTCTATCAGTTATTGAATTTCCATAAGTATTAGGAAAATGTGGTAAATTCTGAGACCTATTTCTTGGCTATTGTTTGGCTTTTATTTGCTAGGAGTTCAGAGCAATAGTACAATTGCTGGTACAGAATGGTATTAATAATAGAAACACCACGATTCATCATCCTTCTCTAGAAAATAGACCTTGACAAACCAATTTGATTTCATTTTTTTCATGAGTACACTTGTTTAACGACAGCTTCCAATAACAGTATTGTTTAAGATATCTTAAAGCTTTATAGGAGGCTTCTCTTAACCTGAAAAGCAGTTTAAGAATGTAAGATTGATAGGACTGTTCATTGCTGAAGTAATTTCTGAGTTCTTCTGTGGATATGGGTTATTAAAAGTGAGGCTCATCAACAGCAAATGGGCATTGTAGACATAAACGAGATTAAAACTTGATTGACTGATAGGTTTCAAGATGCAAGTATAAAGGGGAATCTTGTTAGAGAATGAACATCCTCCTGGGTTCTGCCAGGCTGGGTTCTTGGCTGTACTTTGTGCAACATTTTTGTCAGTGTTTGAGAGAAAAAAAAAAGTCCTAATTAATGTTGTTTGTAGATTGCACAAAGATTTAAAAAAATGGAAAAATCTTAAAAAGTATTAGAGGTGCATAATGAACTTTAGTTCCTATTTCAAAAGAAGCAATGCGTTCCTCTACTGCATAAATATAATAAATTGGACTGGAAAGTTCATATTCCCCTTTGCTCTTGGTAGCAAGAGCAGATGAATTGCCTAGTAATGCAATTTATTTCTGGTGTCCTGAGTCCCAAATCCATGTTGATAAATTGAAAGATACAGAGAAGATGTATGGAATAACTTAAGTATTGTGAAATAAATGTAATAGTAATTCTCTCTATGAGCTCAAAAGTGTTTAGCTTGGCAGAAAGACGACCAAGGGTTATATTAGTACCTGCATGAAGAACGGGAAATTTATAAGAGAGGGCTGTTTAGTCCAATTGACAAATGCCTAAAATCCAACCACTAGCTACAATGGGAAAAAAAAAAGTCTAAACATATTATATCAAAGAATAGGATACATACTTCTCACAGGCAGAATAATCAGACTCACCCAACAAAAGACATTTGAAGTTCCCTTTAACTACAGGTTTTTCAGTCTAAACTGGACATTTAAGGAAAAAATGTCTGTGTTCTTCCCCAAACAAATTAATTTATGGGGAACCTATAGCATGTGAGTTAGAGGGAACTGATTGATCCCAGGGTAGCTTAATAGAAATCTGCAAAGAAAAGTACAAGTAATACACAGGATTACTTACTATGCCTTCAACAGTTATGCACCACTTTTAAATACTGATGAAAGTAGAGGGCAAATAAGGAACTTCAGCAGTTATTTTTCAAGAAAGAAAAGTTGATCTGAATTAGCTGAGTAGCATCTCTAGGCAATTCACTTTTGGGGACTTATCCTTTGTTCAGTAGGGTGAAGAGAATATCTTGCACTACTTCTTTTACCGTTCAGGCAAGGCAAGTGCTGTTTAGCTGCTATAGTACACAAAGCCATCTTTTCTAATAGTTGGTGAAGAAAATTCCCTGGACCTAGAACAGAAAAAAGTCACTAGATGTTTTTGACACCTTTTTGACATTTGATGGTTTTGACATCTTTTCATTGCCTACCAAAGCAGTCAAATTGTTTTTGATCTCAGTGGAATGAAACATAGACTGTGAGGGGGAAAGCCTATGCTGAAAATTATCTCTGCAGTGTTTTTATTTTCCTGTCTATAGAGCTCACTGTCTCACTTTTTGGGCTCATGTCCGTTATTAACTGCCTCAGCATTCCTAGACCCCAGGTACTCATAACTCATAAAGATCACTGGAGAAATAAAAAACTCTGTGACTGAGTTTCTGTACTTTTCTCCAACATGTCAAAACAAAAGGAAGTTTTATATTATTTTATCAGATAGTAATACTCTCAAAATCAGCTTGAAACTATTCAATCATTGACTTAAAGGCCTGATACAGTCACTCCAATCAACACTGTCAAAACAGAAGTGCCTCTTTGAGATTGATACTTGTAATTTTTGATTTATTTAAAAGAAAAATCAGAATATTTTATTTAAAACAGAACTAAGCACTGAAAGGAAGAGTTTCCCTGCTCATTAATTGCCTTAATAGATGAATATGCAGAGCATCATTTGATATTTATCTTTGATCACAATTAAAACACATTTAATGACAGTAAACCAAGTGTTGAAGGATATATTTATTCGGAAATCTACACAGCAAAATCTCAGTCTCTGCCTGGAAAAACACTGAAGAAGGATGAAGTCAAACTATGAGACTGGTTAGCAGGAAGTCAAGCTTGAAAAGGTTATCATTAACATATCTTCAAACTGCTTATATTTCTGATAGGGATTATATGAGATGGTTCCTGTTAAAAAAAAAAAAAAAAAAGAGTCAACTTGGTGACCCAGAACCCTTCATCTCTTCCTTATTCTGTCTGGTGATTGTAGTTTCTCAGTCTTGTGAGATTTTACTATTCAATAAAATAATCCATGCCACTTCTTCATTGCCAAGGACAGACTTACTAGAGCTGACAGAGGAGAGAAGTCATTAAGTAGCTCAGGCTTTTCCTCATTCTTTATTGCTATTTTTCCTTCTGCATCTAATAAAGGAAGGGGAATCTCCTTAGTCCTCCTTTTGTTTCTAATGTTTTTATGGAAATGTTTTTTTATTGTCTTTTATACCAACACTCAGATTAAGTTCTAGCTGGGCTTTGTTTGTACTAATTTTCTCCCTGCATAACCTCATGTCATTGTCCAAAGGTCATAAGCTCTCCTTTTTTTCCTGAGTTTTAGCCAAACCTCCTAGACTGTTTCCTCTTTACTGTAACCTATTACCAGCAGTCATCTGGCAAGTTGAAGTCCTCCATGAGAACAAGAGCTAGTGATTTTGAGACTTCTCCCAGCTGTTATAGAATGTTACATTGGCCTCTTCATCCTGGCTGAGTAGTCCATAACAGACTCCTACCTGTCTTGTTGGCCTTCCCTCTGATTCCTGCTCATAAACGCTCAACTCTACCATCACCATCATTAAATCTCTAGACAACCAAAATGCCCCCCGACATACAGGACTAACCCACCACCCCTCCTTCTTTGCCTGTCCCTTCTGGAGAATTTACAGTCGTCCGTTGCATCACTCCAGTTGTGCAAGTCATCCCACCATGTTTCCATGATGGCAACATTCCCCCACTGCATAATGGCTTCCAGCTCCTCCTGTCTGTTGCCCATCCTGTGTGCATTAATGTAAATGTACTTCAGTTGGGCTGCTGATCCTGCCACCATTTTGGGAGGAGAAGCCCTAATTCCTATGTGACTATTCTCAGGAGCTTCTGTGGTTTCTAACAGACCAATAACCCTCATGTCTTTGCTGTCACCTTGGATCTTCATCTTTTACCTCCACTGAGACAGCAGACCGAAGGACCTTGCTTGCACACAGTCTCTAAAATATAGTCGTGCTGCCCCTAGTCTTATCTCTAGCGAGCCTGGTTTTACCACTTTGCCCCATCCAATCGAGTTTAGAGCTCTTTCCACGAGCCCTGCTGACTCCTGCGCAAAGATCCTTTTCCATCTTTGAGACAGGTGTACCCCATCTGTCACCAGCAGGCCTGCTGTCATGTAGATCAAAACCCCCAAACTTCTGCTGGTGACACCAGGCTTGGAGACAAGTTATCAATCTGTTGGACCTTCCTGTTTCTTCCCTCATAGTTCCTGTGACTAAAAGCACAGAAGAGAGCAATACTTGGGCTCCTCTGTAGGTTGTGCCAACATTGACGCTGCTCACCTTGGCAACTGAGCCACCTGATGAATCAGCCACTGATTTTTCTGTTAATGACAGCAATACATTAAAAATAAATCCCCCAAGCCTTACATTACCTCACAGATCTCTGCTTCCTGTCAGTGCAGGGGATGAAATAAGATCAATCACGAATCCATGGGAAGGTCCTCTTGTCTTCTCATGAAACCTCTCTGCTCAGAGCATGTCTAACTAGATGAGGTTATTCAGGGCAGTGCCCAGTTGAGTTTTAAAAGTCTTCAGGAGAGGAAATCTTGCAGCCTCTCTGGGCAATCTGTTCCAATGTTTGAACAGTGCCACAATGTTTTTTTTCCTTATATCAAGCCAAAATTTCCCAGTATTTCAGTTTGTGTCCATTGCCTCTTGCCCTTCCATTGTGCACCTCTGCAAGAATCTCCTTCATCTGTATTTTTGATCAGGTGATTGTAGACCACTACAAGATAACTTTTTTTTCAGATGCAAGAGTGCACTACTAATTGTGTGCAATTTTTGTCAATCAGAAGTGCTGGTCCTTTGTTGTAAAGTTACTTTCTAGCTGGACTCTTTTGCTGCATGGGTTCCCAGGTGCAGAACTTTGCCTTGCTAAATTTCCTGAGTTTTAAGTCACTCCATTTTTTACAGGTTGACCAGGTCCTTCTGAATATGAACTCTGTCCTGCAATCCAGTAGCATCCTCAGATGTTCTGACAATCTGTCCAATCACCCATGCCACTGATGCAGACATAAAGCAGGCCTGGCCCCACTATTGACCCCTGAGGAGCACTGCTAGTCACTGGCCACCAGCTGGACTTTGATATTTTACTTTTTAAATATATATTAACCATAATATCCAAGAACGCATGGGTAAGGTAGACTAAATCATAGAACAAAATTTGTCTTAAAAATGGAACAACTGAAATCTCCAGTGTCCCATTTCTCTTCAATATTTACATTGCTGTCAAATTATTTTATCATTCCTTTATCTAAGAACTATCTCATCCCTTCCTGCACCCTCACCTTCCTTGGGCTCTGCAGCAGTGTGACTATTGGAGAAACTCCAAAGCACTGGAGAGTAATTTGCAGAACTCTAGTTTGTAAAACTTTTAGGAATTTGCTGAGAAATTGAACTGTTTTGATTGTTGCAGCTGCGGGGTCTTTTTTATTGCCTACTTAAATGAATGTTTTTCTGAAAGACAGGCTTCATCTGTATTTGTTATTTTGTCCCATCGCAATTACCTGTACTCTGGGGTGTTTTACTTACATCACTCCCTATTACAGTATAAGTTCACTTTGCCTGATACTCATATTATTTGAAGTGTTACTTTTTTGTACTTTTAGAATAAAGAGGAACTTAGTTTAATGGCAGTTTGACAGCTTTTCCTCCAAGCAACAAACTAAAATTGATCAAATCTACATTAGAACTTTTAACTATGAATCGTGTGGTATCCTGTAGGGAATGCAGCTGAAATAAGCTATGGTATATGAAAAACACTGCATTCATAATTCAATCATTCACAGTAAGCTTCCAGTTATCTCCTTTTATCTGTGTGACTGACTTCACTGGGTTGAAAAGAGGTGTCCAGGACAACTATAAAAGTTTCAGATCAAAATCCTTTAAGTTCTTTGACACAGTCCTATTGTGTAGTCAAAACCTAGATACAATGGATCAGTTATTCAACGAGTACTGCTAAGTCAGTACTGCTAAAGGCCTGAGTTTCTTAAATACAAGGAGGGGGTTTTTTTAAGCCGAAAACAGTATGGAGTGGAAAAAAAAAAAAAAAAGGCAAAAAAACCCTGGGACATTATACTATATTAGTGTCAGTCATGGCATTAAAAAATGAAAAAATTATTTTCTCTTTAAAATTATAACATCTGATTGATCCTTTGCTTAGACTGACATTGACTGGGAGCCATCAAAGAACACATCAAATCATGTTCAGCTATGTAAAATGGCAAGAAAAAGTATTTATTTATATTTTCTGATGCTGGTTGTAGATGCGAATATAGCGGATACTGGCAGGCACCCTGAGCATGGAGCTGTTTCTAACCATGGTGGGGTATTAACAACCATATATAAACTCTTCCCCTGAAGTCTATCCAGTGAAATGATAAGGTGTAGTATACATATTCATTCTGGATTGGTACTTAGGTTCAGCAAATAGCCCTATTCTAGAAATACATGAAGATTTCTTTGCCTAAAATGCAAAATGTCCCTTGAAACCTATGCAGTCTCATATGTCAAAAATTTCACATATTATCAATACTATAAGATTATTTCTTTACCTCACTGAACTTGAAACGTTCCTAATTTTTGGAGACTACGTTTTTTTCACAGTAGGAAATAAGAAGTTTTATCTCAACAAGCTGTGAATATATACTAAGTTTATTTCTTGACAAATCAGAGTCCTTTTCTGCAAGGTTCTCTGATACAGAATATGGCACTTCCATCTACAGCTCTGACAGATGCACTTTACTGATGTTTAAATGAATTTTTATTTCTCTTTCACTGTAGTAATGTGAACATCTATTTGACTGCTATAGCCTCATAGAGTACTTGATTTGAGGCAGCTTTGAAGATGACACTGTATCAGCTGTCAAGGTTCTCCAGAGGAAAATATTGTTCTCCTGCTACCTCACTTCTTTTTTTCCTCCCTCTGAAACAGTAGTACTGGAAGGATATCATATTAAGATAATTCTCATGCCTGATTCATTGTCTGCTTCAAGAAAGTTTCCTGCAAATGCTAACCCTGTGCGATGTGTAGATGGTGTGTAAATGTTCCCTTCTGCAAGGACAGGAAGCTTGCCTTCCTCTGCATCCAGGAATTGAAAATATGGCACTTGATCATGTAAAAAAGAGCAAGAAAAGTCAGAGTAGTTAATCAAAACCCAAAAGCTACGTATGCATGCTAATATTTCAAAGAACTGGGGTTCAGGAACAGGATGGATTCTTGCTCTTCAAAATAAGACCACAGATTTAGAACTGAATGGATGAAAAAAAAAAAAGAGGTATTCAAACTTATTCTGTGTTTTCCTTTAATGCCCATGTTTGTACTAATAACTGCTTCTCCAGACTCTATTATACATTTACCTACTACTTTGTTACTATGGGCTGAGAAGGCTGCAGTTTTAAAAGAGATGCCACAATGAAATGAAGATCTAATCTAATTCCTAAGGACATACTTCCTTCTTGTTTAAAAAAAAGAAAAATTAAAAAAAAAGAATAAAAATAAGAAGGAAAAAAGAGAGACAGGGTTTATAATTTAAAGATGTCAACAAACTGGGTCCAGGATGGAATATTAGATTTCTGTTAATTAAATTAGTTTATATCTCAAATAAATTTTCTATAGAGGATTTTCAGTTATGTTCTGAATGTCAATTTAAAAGTACTGAAGTAAAAGGAACTATTAATGAGGACATTTCTGTACATAAAATACAAAATGACTTTGAGACTGTATGGAACAGTATTTACTGGGACATAGGAGAAAGGAGGAGTTAAGGAGAAAGAAAAAAATATCTAGGATAGCGGGAATAAATTATTTGAGCAACTTATTAAGCAACCTAACAGAAAAACATAGTGGGCGCAACGAGAAGAAACAAACCTTTGTGGTCACACTATAACTGATGGTCTATCAAAAAGTTGCAGGCAAACCCACACCTTGCAACTGATAAGAATACAAACCTGGATGGTCTCAAATATCCAAAGGAGTGGAAAGCAGAACTATATCATCTGCTGAAGGAATATGGAGGGAGACGGGGTCAGGTAGGAATAACGGGGTAAGAGACAGAAAAGGTTATAAAAAGGGCCAGTCGCATGTAAAAAGGTCCTGGTCGATAGACTTGTCTGACTGAGCCCTGAGTCTGATCATGGCAGTCTGTGCTTCCTTCACATTTAATTCTTTATTGACTGTCTTTCTGTGTCAACTCACCTGCTAGTGGGGGTGTGACTGGATATCGGGTCAGCAACTGGAGTCAGAGCAGGGGTGTAGGTTCCCCTGGCCTGCATCATCAGCCACTGGAGTGAGCTAGGGTCTGTGCAGCCAGCCATGTCCACGTGCTCCAGGCTCTGAGCTGCTGTAGGCAGTTGCAGCTTTTAACATCCTTTATGTTTTGTGGGATTGGTTCCATCTACCTATATCTTGTCTTGGGAAAAATGAATTCACCACCATTTGTATTCTTCGGATTTTTTATTTCAGAAATATTTTTATTATAAACAGTTTACTTAGCTCCATGCAAGACCCCTGAGAGTGACGGTGAGTAGGGTCAGAAGATACCAGCTATGTCACCTTCCCTAACAATAAGTGCTGGAGGTAATGCGAAGAAAATTTTGATCCTGACAGTGTGTTTAGGCATGAATGATACTTGCATATTGGGA